>APFE031367762.1:62243-75377 GCA_000404065.3 Pinus taeda
TTTGAAATAAACTCTCCTTATTGTCTATCTGTCACTTTTAAATACAGTTAGATTATATGTTAGACGATTGAGAAAGGTAGAACCGTTGGATCATATCACCGGAAGTCGGAAAGCCTCAGTGAGCTTATAGAACTCTTCTCCATCGATCCCAGGACATTGGTGGCTTCCACTTCACAGTCTCACTCTCCTTCTTCAAGCCATTAATTCCTCAGATAATTGGATATTAACTGCTTTCGCAGAAATACCGAACACTCCCATTTTGGTCAGCTTAATATCCCAGTCCAGGAATTGGTATTATTGGTGTGATTTTTATTTCTTCTTCTTCTGATATGATATGCATTTCCCTCAGTAGTTGAATCAAATCTGTTTTAAAACTTCGCTGACCAAGATCCGCTGACTAGAATTAGGATTGAAATGCAAGCTAACTACCCTCAATTTTTCTTATTCTCATTAATGGTGTTTCTCGACTCAGATTTTCACTCTGAATAACCTTAGTTCCATTAAGTAGAAAGAAAGGTCGCAACAGGTTTCAAGTTTCCAAAATGGTATCCATCTTCAATATATTTTCTTACATTTCACTTCACATTGCATGATCTCTTGTTTGTTTAAATAATCTGCGTAAATTTGTACAAGATCCCATCACTCACGAAGCCTAAACTGAATATACAATAAATTATTATCAATTTTTGGGAGATTTCGAGTTCGATTCTCCATAAAAATTTGGATATATGGCTTACTTCCTGCCTATGTTTTGGCATTTTAGTTTATAACCTAAATGTCATTTTATCTGGAAATGAATTATTGTCTAATGTGCTATCTGCTTACGGGTTTACGTTTTAAGGTTGTTATTGCCCACATATGCTGTTATCTGCATATGTCTTAATGTTTCAAGCTATTATTGCTTAAATCTGTTGCTATCTGCATATGGGTTATGTTTTAAAGTTATTACGGTGTATGTGTTGATGATATAAACCTCTTATCTGCTTTCTAGGTGGTCTTGGCAGCCTCTGTTATCACTAAGTCAGGGAAAGGTTTGCACAATCCAACCCCCTTTTCTGTTGTTCATTTTTATTTATTTATTTAATTTTGTAACTGTAAATTAAAATGATACTTATGGTAACAATTAAAAAATGTTGTACAAAATGGGATGGCACTGGTCAATTCTGTACTGGATTTGATTTCAAAACCTTATCAGTCAGGCATTGGGTTTTTTATTTTTTACCAGTAGTGGTATCTATTTTTCTTTCTGCAATTCCGTGTGTTTTTTCTGTGGGTATTAGGGTGTTAATGATTATGTTGAATCTCTGATTCCTTTGTGTATCCTGTTATTTTTGTTTGTCATGTGCAGCCTTGGTTTCCAGGCAGTTTGTGGATATGACTAGAATTAGGATTGAAGGGCTGCTGGCTGCTTTTCCTAAGTTAGTTGGAAGTGGGAAACAACATACTTACGTCGAGACAGAGAATGTTCGCTATGTATACCAGCCAATGGAATCTCTGTATTTGTTGCTTATCACCAACAGGCAAAGTAATATCCTTCAAGATCTTGACACTCTGAGGTTGCTCTCCAAACTGGTAATGTCATTATGGAATTCGTTTTTATGAATATGCTTAATAAAGATAAGGAATTATCTATATTTGATTTGCTTGCAAAGGTTAATGATACTCTGTAGCACCCAAAATGTAGCACCGAAAATACTGGAAAAATTTTGCTTTAGGAAACTGATCCTATGACGAGTTTGGGCTGGTAATCCTGTTGGCAATTTACCTTTGTGGGAAACCATATAAATGTTCTAGATTGCATAGGTAATTCGCTATAAGGGCATCTGATGTTATGGATGAAATTATCTAGTTTGGGATTTGCTTTTGTTTATTAGTGTCAATAAGTCAATTATTCTGTAGTTGCATCTTAACTGCTCACGAAAACAACTTAGAAACTACAGTTGCTTTGTCTAGTGGTCCTGGAGGGGGTTCAATTTGAAACTACTGATGATCAATTCAATTTGGATTAAGGACAAAATGACAGAATACTACAGGGAGATTGTATCTACGTGCTAGTTACGCCGTAAGGCGTTCCCTCTTAAATGAACTCCCCTTATTGTCTATCTGTCACCTTTAAATACTGTTAGATCATATGTTAGACGATTGAGAAAGGTGGAACCGTTGGATCATATCACTGGAAGTTGGAGAGCCTTGGTGAGCTTATGGAATTCTTCTCCATCGATCCCAGGACTTTGGTGGCTTCCACTTCACAGCCTCACTCTCCTTCTTCAAGCCATTAATTCCTCACATCATTGGATATTAACTGCTTTTGCAGAAATACCGGACACTCCCATTTTGGTGAGCTTAATATCCCAGTCCAGGAATTGGTATTATTGGTGTGATTTTTATTTCTTCTTCTTCTGATATGATATGCATTTCCCTCAATAGTTGAATCAAATATGTTTTAAAACTTCGCTGACTAGGATCCGCTGTCATATAAATTGTGTAACAGTGGTCACGATGATGAGCATGGCATTAATGTATGGAGGAAGCGCATCTGCGGTGAATCTGGGGCCTTCGCTCTGCAAGGTTAATTCTACCCTTAATCCCATTAAGAGGACTCCAAAGCAGTAGCAGAAGATGATCGGTAATTCCCGTTTTACAACCCCTCCTACCTCTCTCAGGTTTTTAATTTTCTCTAAACTCACTTATTCATGCTTTCTTGTTTTTTCCTTCAGATTCTCCCATGCTGGGCTGCTTGAACAAATTGAATTCATTTTGAGCTGCTTGAATTGAAATGATGAGTGGGAAATGTGGAATTAAGAAGCAATGGGGGATTTTATTGACAGATCGACTTCCTCGTCCTTCATGAACTCGGGTTTCAGTCAAGGAATTGGTATTATTGGTGTGATTTTTTATTTCTTCTTCTTCTGATATGATATGCATTTCCCTCAATAATTGAATCAAATCTATTTTAAAACTTTGCTGACCAGGATCTGCTGTCATATAAATTGTGTAACAGTAGTCACAATGATGAGCATGGCATTAATGTATGGAGGAAGCGCATCTGCGGTGAATCTGGGGCCCTCGCTCTGCAAGGTTAATTCTGCCCTTAATCCCATTAGGAGGACTCCAAAACACCAGTAGAAGATGATTGGTAATGTCTGTTTTACAAACCCTCCTACCTCTCTCAGATTTTTAATTTTCTCTCATATAAAACTCACTTATTCATGCTTTCTTGTTTTTTCCTTCAAATTCTCCCATGCTGGGCTGCTTAAACAAATTGAATTCATTTTGAGCTGCTTGAATTGAAATGATGAGTGGGCAATGTGTAATTAAGAAGCACTGGGGGATTTTATTGACAGATCCACTTCCTCATTCTTCATGAACTCGGGTTTGTTGAGATCGGAAGTGGACAAGTTCATTCACAGTATACCAAGAAGCAGCTGTGGTGGTGCGCTCTCCACTCAACACTCAGTTCCGCTCTCAACCGAAGCTTTGTGTTGGCTGTTCAGCGTTGCGGCCGTGTGAGTATGATTCCATTCATGTTGTGTTGTATTGTAGTTGCATGAATCTTTTTTATCCACATTGGTTGTGAGGGTTGGTCACACATTGGTTGTGAGGATTGGTTGGATACAGTTTAAAGTTTAGTTATAATGAAGTGGTGTTTCTTACTAACATAATGATATGGATAATAGAGTGGTATTGTCAATGAAGTGGTGTCTCCTACTAACTTAATGGTTGATCGGTTAAATGAGTATGATTGCTTTCTTGGTCATCTTTCTTTTTGTGCAGAATTTGTGTAAAACAATGATTAGATAAGCCTTTCTTAGAGCATCATTGATTGGTTTTACAGCTATACAATCCCCTCTCTAAAGATCAGCTCAAAACTCTGCCAAGGATAATTTTGTTAATTACAATCTCTCTTAAATCATCTCGGATTGGTTTTCCAGCTATACAGCCCCCCCTCTAAAGATCAGTTCAAAACTCTGCTAAGGATAACTTTGTTAAGGACAATCTCTCTCAAGTTCAAAACTCTGCTAAGGATAACTTTGTTAAGGACAATCTTTATCAAGCCTACTGTTGAGACAAGGGGCTCCTTCAGAATGCTAACTCATTTTGGATAGGCAACCTCAATTTACTATATTTTTCTACTACAGCAATCCGTTGAGCTTCTTAGCTTTTGCTTTCTAGCTATTTCCAATTGTCAATATATTCCTCTCAGAAAATGGAATACCTCAAAGGATCTCTTGGGGTTCATAACTTAATTTTTATTTCAGCTTTAGATCTTTATACACAAATGTCTCAAGTTTTATTTTCTTTTGCTTTTGTCCATTTCCAAAGGTCAGTACTCTAAAAAAGGCATTAGGCTTTTTTGAGTCATAATTCAACTTCTATTTTTGGGGCTCAAGTAGTTGTTGAGGCAAAAAATGATTCAATTATGGTGTTGCAGGGTTTTGATGTTATCAAAGCACACAGCCATCGACAAATCTTTCCTTGTTCCCCTGTTGGCCCTAGAGGCACCTGGAGATGTCATTTCTTAGATCAGGTGACCAGGTTCTTCCGAGTTGCAAAATTAGACAAATTCCAGTGAAGTGAATTGAGAGTTTAAACTTCACCCCACATTGGGATTTGTTTGTCTACATTATTACAGAGGTGATTATGGTTTGTGGACTGCCTTTTTGGCCTTCCTTGTTAGACTATTTTACTACATTCCTGGTGAGTCACAAGAACTAAAATGCCATCCTATTTTACTTACTTGGTCATTCTTTCCTGCACAGTATATTGAGTTGAATTGCGTGACAAAACTGTAGTGTTTGACAAACTTAATTTGTTGGGAACAGGGGAATTGGAACTGCCATTTTTATTTGTGTTACTGGTGATTATTGCTCCTTATCAAGCCATGAACCTGAGGCAAGTTGTTGTTTTCCTTAACAAATGATTGAATTGGTGTTTGGAAATGTGGATGTTAGTTTATGGGATGTTTTTGATTTGTAGAGGAACCCAATCTGGAATGGTCATTTCCATAGTGGCTTCTGCGTACTTGCTCTATCAACACGTCACCAGGACAGGGGTATTAAAAAAGATTTTGATCAGGGAGTTGTTGTACCCACCATTGCTGTTGCATGCCTTATCTGTGTGTCGTTCATATTCCTCATTAAAGGTTATATATTTTAATTTAACCAGGTGTCAGGCCTAAACAATGCCATATTTGTAAAGCCATCTTGACTCCCTACTTAAAATTTTCAAATTATTATTGTGGAAAATAGTACATGTAAGGTGGTGTGTAATAAATATCTAGTATATAAATAAGTCCAACAAGCTGCATGATTGACTCCTTGGGAGCCTTGTCTTCTTGGCAAATCATGTCAATTTGGATTGCATGAGAGATTGGTTGAGAAAATTTGATCGGCTCTTTCTGGATATGTTTGAACCTCCTCTGTCCTTTGCAAGGGTAGCTGGTTGGCTGACTTGTTGAAAGCACTATTTTTGTCCATGGAGACAAAAAACTGTATGAATAATATTTTAAAGAACACAAGGTTTTTTTTAGTGGTCAAACCATGACTTTTATTCAAAGTTGCAGATACCATACATGCATTGATATTCCTCTACTTTTAAAAAATAAAGGATTCTCTATATTATGAGAGTATATTGAGTTGGAGGGTTTTAAAATTCAGGTTAAATAACTTATTTCTTTGCCTTTTATGCATGCAAGGCATGATCACACAAAGTTATCCATTATTCACAGTTCTGAAATATTGTGGAGCTCCTGTGCACAGTGTTTATTTTCAATTTTTTGATATTTTCTATCTGTTTTCTGTCAATTTTTTTATGTCGCTTAATCTGGCATCCTTTCTATTTTGATGCCAAATTTGTTACTAGATACAGAATCTACTTTCATTCCGTTAATTTTGATATTTTCAATCCGTTATTCGATCCGATTACAACACATTCTATTTTCAATCCATTATATGATATTGTTGCTCCACATCCTGGATTGGTTTTACAGCTATACAATCCCCTCTCTAAAGATCAGCTCAAAACTCTGCCAAGGATAAATTTGTTAATGGAAATCTCTCTTAGAGCATCTAGGATTGGTTTTCCAGCTATACAATCCCCCCCTAAAGATCAGCTCAAAACTCTACTAAGGATAACTTTGTTAAGGACAATCTCTCTCAAGTTCAAAACTCTGCTAAGGATAACTTTGTTAAGGACAATCTCTCTCAAGCCTACTATTGAGACAAGGGGCTCCTTCAGAATGCTAACTAATTTGGGATAGGCAACCTCAATTAACTAGATTTTTCTACTACAGCAATCTGTTGAACTTTTCAGCTTTGGATTTCTGGCTGTTTCCAATTGTCAACATATTCCTCTCAGAAAATGGAATACCTCAAAGGCTCTCTTGGGGTTCATAATTTAATTTTTATTTCAGCCTTAGATCTTTATACACAAATGTCTCAAGTTTTATTTGCTTTTGCTTTTGCCCATTTCCAAAGGTCAGTACTCTAAAAAAGGCATTAAGCTTTTTTGAGTCATAATTCAAATTTTATTTTTGGGACTCAAGTAGTTGTTGAGGCAAAAAATGATTCAATTATTGTGTTGCAGGGTTTTGATGTTATCAAAGCACACAACCATCGACAAATCTTTCCTTGTTCCACTATTGGCCCTAGAGGCACCTGGAGATGTCATTTCTTGGATCAGGTGACCAGGTTCTTCCCAGTTGCAAAATTAGACAAATTCCAGTGAAGTGAACTGAGAGTTTAAACTTCACCCCACATTTGGATTTGTTTTTCTACATTATTACAGAGGTGATTATGGTTTTTGGACTGCCTTTTTGGCCTTCCTTGTTAGACTATTTTACTACATTCCTGGTGAGTCACAAGAACTCAAATGCCATCCTATTTACTTACTTGGTCATTCTTTCCTGCACAGTATATTGAGTTGAATTGCATGACAGAACTGTAGTGTTTGACAAACTTAATTTGTTGGGAACAGGGGAATTGGAAATGCCATTTTTATTTGTGTTACTAGTGATTATTGCTCCTTATCAAGCCATGAACCTAAGGCAAGTTGTTGTTTTCCTTAACAAATTATTGAATTGGTGTTTGGAAATGTGGCTGTTAGTTTATGGGATGTTTTTGATTTGTAGAGGAACCCAATCTGGAATGGTCATTTCCATAGCGGCTTCTGCGTACTTGATCTATCAACACGTCACCAGGACAGGGTTATTAAAAAGGCTTTTGCTTAGGGAGTTGTTGTACCCACCATTGCTGTTGCGTGCCTTATCTATGTTCCATTCATATTCGTCGTTAAAGGGTATATATTTTAATTTAACCAGGTGTCAGGCCTAAACAGTGCCATATTTGTAAAGCCATCTTGACTCCCTACTTAAAATTTTCAAATTATTATTGTAGAAAATAGTACATATAAGGTGGTGCGTAATAAAGATCTAGTATATAAATAAGTCCAACAAGCTGCATGATTGACTCCTTGGGAGCCTTGTATTCTTGGCAAATCATGTCAATTTGGATTGCATGAGAGATTGGTTGAGAAAATCAGATCGGCTCTTTCTAGATATGTTTGAACCTCCTCTGTCCTTTGCAAGGGTAGCTGGTTGGCTGACTTGTTGAAAGCACTATTTTTGTCCATGGAGACAAAAACTGTATGAATAATATTTTAAAGAACACAAGGTTTTTTTCAGTGGAAAACCATCCCTTTTATTCGAAGTTGCAGATACTATACATGCATTGATATTCCTCTGCTTTTAAAAAATAAAGGATCCTCTATATTATGAGAGTATACTAAGTTGGAGGGTTTTAAAATTCAGCTTAAATAACTTATTTCTTTGCCTTTCATGCATGTGAGGCATGATCACACAAAGTTATCCATTATTCACAAAATATTGTGAAGCTCTTGTGCACAGTATTTATTTTCATTTTTTTGATATTTTCTATCTGTTTTCTGTCAATTAATTTGACATCCTTTCTATTTTGATGCCAAATTTGTTACTGGATACAGAATCTACTTTCATTCCACTAATTTTGATATTTTCAATCCATTATTCGATTTGATTACAACACATTCTATTTTCCATCCATTATATGATATTGTTGCTCCAGTACACCTTTTGTCTTCTTAAAACAAGATAATACCATGGATTATATAACTCACAATTGTCAAGATATGCAGGTTGTTTTAGGCAATATCCCATTTTTTGTTTCTAAGCCTCCGTGACTTCAATTCTAAATGATTTTCCATATAAAACAAGTAATTTTTTCTTTCTTTATTGAGAAAGAACATATATTAAGTTTATATATAATATTATGGTGAAGTTAAATATTGAATTAGTATAAAGATAATTTGTTTACAATATAAATTCTTATATTAATTGGATTATTATTAGTTTTTACTGAGGTAGGACTTTACAATATAAAAATCTTATTGACTTATTGAACAATGTAATTATGTATTGTTTAATTTTGAAAAACAAATAATAATTATTAGTTTTTACTGAGATAGAATACAGTTTAAAGTTTAGCTATAATGAAGTGGTGTTTCTTACTAACATTATGATATGGATAACAGAGTGGTATTATCAATGAAGTGGTGTCTCCTACTAACTTAATGGTTGATCGGTTAAGTGAGTATGATTGCTTTCTCGGTCATCTTTCTTTTTGTGCAAAATTTTTGTAAAACAATGATTAGATAAGCCTTTCTTAGAGCATCCTAGAATGGTTTTACAGCTATACAATCCCCTCTCTAAATATCAGCTCAAAACTCTTCCAAGGATAAATTTGTTAATGACAATCTCTCTTAGAGCATCTCGGATTGGTTTTCCAGCTATACAATCCCCCCCTCTAAAGATTAGCTCAAAACTCTGCTAAGGATAACTTTGTTAAGGACAATATCTCTCAAGTTCAAAAATCTGCTAAGGATAACTTTGTTAAGGACAATCTCTCTCAAGCCTACTGTTGAGACAAGGGGCTCCTTTAGAATGCTAACTAATTTGGGATAGGCAACCTCAATTAACTAGATTTTTCTACTACAACAATCTGTTGAGCTTTTTAGCTTTTGCTTTCTGGCTGTTTCCAATTGTCAATATATTCCTCTCAGAAAATGGAATACCTCAAAGGCTCTCTTGGGGTTCATAATTTAATTTTTATTTCAGCTTTAGATCTTTATACACAAATGTCTCAAGTTTTATTTACTTTTGCTTTTGTGCGTTTCGAAAGGTCAGTACTCTAAAAAAGGCATTAGGCTTTTTTGAGTCATAATTCAACTTTTATTTTTGGGACTCAAGTAGTTGTTGAGGCAAAAAATTATTCAATTATGGTGTTGCAGGGTTTTGATGTTATCAAAGCACACAGCCATCAACAAATCTTTCCTTGTTCCATTGTTGGCCCTAGAGGCACCTGGAGATGTCATTTCTTGGATCAGGTGACCAGGTTCTTCCCAGTTGCAAAATTAGACAAATTCCAGTGAAGTGAACTGAGAGTTTAAACTTCACCCCACATTTGGATTTTTTTGTCTACATTATTACAAAGGTGATTATGGTTTGTGGACTGCCTTTTTGGTCTTCCTTGTTAGACTATTTTACTACATTCCTAGTGAGTCACAAGAACTCAAATGCCATCCTATTTTACTTACTTGGTCGTTCTTTCCTGCATAGTATATTGAGTTGAATTGCATGACAGAACTGTAGTGTTTGACAAACTTAATTTGTTGGGAACAAGGGAATCGGAACTGCCATTTGTATTTGTGTTATTGGTGATTATTGCTCCTTATCAAGCCATGAACCTGAGGCAAGTTGTTGTTTTCCTTAACAAATGATTGAATTGGTGTTTGGAAATGTGGATGGTAGTTTATAGGATGTTGTTGATTTGCAGAGGAACCCAAGCTGGAATAGTCATTTCCATAGCAGCTTCTGCATACTTGATCTATCAAGACATCACCAAGACAGGGGGTATTAAAAAAACTTTTGATCAGGGAGTTGTTGTACCCACCATTCCTGTTGTGTGCCTTATTTGTGTGCCGTTTATATTCCTCGTTAAAGGGTATATATCTTAATTTTACCAGGTGTCAGGCCTAAACAGTGCCATATTTGTAAAGCTGTCTTGACTCCCTACTTAAAACTTTCAAATTATTATTGTGGAAAATAGTACATGTAAGGTGCTGTGTAATAAAGATCTAGTAAATAAATAAGTCCAACAAGCTGCATTACTGGCTCCTTCGGAGCCTTGTCTTCTTGGAAAATCATGTCAATTTGGATTGCATGAGAGATTGGTTGAGAAAATTAGATCGGCTCTTTCTGGATATGTTTGAACCTCCTCTATCCTTTGCAAGGGTAGTTGGTTGGCTGATTTGTTGAAAGCACTATTTTTGTCCATGGAGACAAAAATTGTATGAATAATATTTTAAAGAAAACAAGGTTTTTTTCAGTTGTCAAACCATGCCTTTTATTCAAAGTTTCAAATACCATACATGCATTGATATTCCTTTGCTTTTAAAAAATAATGGATCCTCTATATTATGAGAGTATACTGAGTTGGAGGGTTTTACAATTCAGGTTAAATAACTTATTTCTTTTCCTTTTATGCATGTGAGGCATGATCACACAAGGTTATCCATTATTCACAGTTCTGAAATATTATGGAGCTCCTGTGCACAATATTTATTTTCAATTTTTTGATATTTCCTATCTGTTTTCTGTTCCCACCAACACGCAATGCTGCATCTCCATCACTCTAGAATAGAAACTTGACTTCTGGAATTGCAGAAAAATGATATCAATTGGAAGGCCTAGCTGCAAAGAATTTCTGGGGTGTGTAAATCAATTTCAACAAAAAACGTCTAGCAGAGGGAAACATTCTAGGGTGCTTGATGTTTTACTAGCTTAAAATTATAATTAAATTAAATCAAAACTTTATTCTGAAATAATATAAAATTAGTATAAACTGACTTACAATGATGGGGGCTTACATAAACAATGTTGTGTCTTTCCAAAGTTGGGATTCCTCAATGTTTGACATTAATCAGCATGCCATTTGTTCCCTTCCATTCAAAAGTTCAAGTTGGTTTCGTGATCAAGAAAGATCAATTGCATCCCTCCTGAGCATCTCAATAATGATAAATGACCAAAGTAGCACTTCAAAATATAAAGAGCAGAATTGTGAAAAAACATATGTTTTGTAATGTTTCTTCTCACCGATGCTTTTTTTCTCTTTAGAAAGTGATGTTCTTAACATTTCTCCAAAGGGAAATTTTGACAATTTGCCAAAATGGTGCAGCTATAGAGACAACCAAAAATGTTAAAAATGAGTACTATAAAAGAAAGTGTCTTATGTGTCATGCAAGAAGATCAGAATCGTCCTGTCAATAATCAAACTTAACATACTAAACTTTTAATGCATCCATTCATGTTATCAAAGCAATACATAATCTTGTATGAAACTTACCAAAGGTGAGCCTGCTCCACATGAAGAAGCTACGAGACAACTAACATATTCTCAGCATGTTTCTCCTTATTTCCGCGTGTCACAAGAGGCAACTTCTAGACCAATAGAGGATGGTATAGAGAAGCATTCAAGCCACTCCCAAATAGTGCTCAAACTTCATCTTGTATTACCAATAATCCTGACAAGAGCACGTTCCATTCCTAAAATGGTGAAAATGTATAACGTCCCTTGCTATAATTTCACGTCCAACAATCTTAGAAATAAACTTGATAGCATTATGACAGTCACCACATACACGAAGGTTCTTTATTATTCGAATAGGGTCCCCAGGAGGTGTGCTCATAAGCCCAAATGCAATGGCTAGCTTCTCACTGTGATGGTAGAGGACATGTTCCTTATGTTCATCCTCCATATAATGGAGGAAAAATTTTGTGTTCGGTACACAACCTGCCTCCTCCATTGGCCCGGCCAATGTATTCAACATTGAATGAACTTCCTCTATTTGTGGGTGTGATCTATCTTCTGACATGAATGCATGTACTCTATTCTTGACCTCAATCCAGCTTAACCCTGGCTTCTTTTTAGCGTCTCTGTCTTTCATCATTTTTGTAACCTTGGCTGCATCATCCCACCTGCCAGCTACAGAATAGATATTTGAAACCATCACATATGCAGAAGTATTTTGCGGCTCCAAATCGAAAAGCAATTGTGCGACATGCTTTCCTATTCCTATATTGCTGTGAACTCTGCAAGCACTGAGTAGTGCCACCCAGATATTGACATCAGGTTCAAATGGCATCTTATTGATGAAATCTTCTGCCTCGTCTAGACGACCAGCACGACCAAGAAGGTCAATCATGCATTTATGATGATCCGTTCTTGGTGTGATGTTATGTTCATGCCTCATGGAATGAAAGTAATAATGTCCTCGATCTACTAGACCTGTATGGCTGCAAGCAGAGAGAACACAAAGGAAGGTTATGGCATCTGGCCTAATGCCTGTCAGTAGCATTTTCTCAAAAAGTATCAAGGTTTCCACCCCATCCCCATGCTTAGCATTACCAACAATCATTTCATTCCATGAGACAACATCACACTCAATCATCTTCTCGAAAACTTTCCGTGCATCTTTTATGCCTCCACATTTGGCATACATAGTAACCAGGGTGTTGACCACAGACATCGGTGACTCAAACCCCATACAGAAAATGTGGGCATGGATGTGTCTTCCATGCTCAAGAACTGCTAGGTTGGCACACACACTAACAATGCTAGCAAAAGTTGCCTCATCTGGCTTCAAACCAGTCTGTTGCATTTGACAAAATAGTTTTAGAGCCTCTTCACTATAACCATGCTGCACATACCCTGTAATCATTGCATTGTAGGAGATCACATCTTATTCAGGCATTTTGTCTAACACTTGACGGGCATATTGTAGGCTGCCAAATTTAGCATACATGTCTACAAGAGCACTTCCAATGAACATATTTGAGTCAAAACCAGTCTGGATAATGTGGCCGTGAAGTTGTTTACCTTCTTCAAAAGCAGGTAAGCTTGAACTTACACTGAGAATGCTTGCATAAGTGAATTGATTCAGTACCACACCTATTTGTTTCATTTGGAAACTAAGCTTTAAGGCCTCCTGATAATGGCCATTATGTGCATATCCTGCAATAATTGCATTCCATGAGATTAAGTC
>APFE031367763.1:5043-18864 GCA_000404065.3 Pinus taeda
TTGCTAAGAGAGTGTGAGGATTTCTTGATGTAATCTCCAATTTGATTAATATATTCCTGATGCCTATGTTTGGTGGACATAGCCCAGATTGGTTGGGTGAACCACGTTAATTCTTGTTTTTATGTGATTGAATATTGTTGTGTATTTATTTAATTTGATTGTGCCCCTGTACCAACAAGATAGAGTAAAATAGTGTGAAATATGGGCTATTTGTTCGAAAGCTCCGTGGATAAATGTAGTTCATGATAGATCCCAGGCAACATACCCGCTAAGTTGGTGAAACCAATGTGCATCTTATTTTCAGATTCCTTTTCCTCTAAAAGTCACATACAAAAATAATTTAAAAGTAAAACTTTTATGCAAAAATTCTTTGATGGTAAGGGGACCCGTCAAATTTAACCCCTGATCATAACCCTAGTAGCTCTCCAATAAATTAGATTACTAATATACTCAAACAACACGGCAAATTAGAAGCAAAAAATTTGTTTTATTGGTTTCAGAATACTCAAGCACACAGCAAGAGGAAACAGAAAATGGATACCCGTCAGATGCAGCGATCTCGATTTGAATCAACGCGTCAGTTTCTGAATGAAAAGAATACTGTCAAAAGCATGGAGGATAAAACATGTTCTTCTCCAACTAAGGATAAACTATAGTTGTTTTTTAGCAGTCTTAAGCGTTTCCATTTTTAGTTGCTTTCTTATCTTGTACTAGTCATGTCTGTCTATCTTCAGGTAATCGCATGATCGTGGATTATTCAAAGGATATGGCCCAGTTTTCACCTCAGATATGGACAATGTAATAGGCAATGTAAATGGGCAGCTTGTTATTCTCTTCCCTCTTTTATTGTTAAATCTAGGTTTCACATATGTTTTTCTCTCTCTGATTCATTATTCATTTATTTTAGATTATGGTCTAGGAAACCACAAATTCACCAGAATCACCCTCCGGTACATCAACACAAAAGTTCATATCTCCTGATTTGTCATTAAAACAACATTTGCAATCTGTTGGGGTCGAAACATTCTCAGAACCCGATCATTTCACATGCAATATGTGGAACAAAGAAGCCCATACAAAAGATTGATGGCTGCATCATTTTACAGACCATCGCAGAAGTAACGTCATGACGAATTGTGCAGCGGCCCACGAACATGAGAAAAGAGAGGAATTGTTGCAGCTGTTTCCTTTACATCCAGATGGTAACCTCAGATCCAAGTGCAACAATAGTTTTAACGATGAACAACAAACCAACAACCTGAAGTTAAGTGGTGGTGTATTGTTGTCATTAAATTTTGTGTCTTAGATACAAACGAATTACATACTCAGTTGCCCTCTATTTTATTCATTTCCATTATCATAAATCCCGTCCAATCCGTTAACAATTTGTCATTCGAAATGTACGTTGAAGTCAGGTTTATCATACAATATAAATACCTATACTTACATAAATAAATGCAAATGCATGGTCATAAATCCATCTTCCCTTTTTATGGAAAATATCTTCATTCTCTCTATTCATAAACATTTTTGAGTTTCTAATCTAGGGAAATAAAAATATTTTTCAGGTTGGCAATGTTGCGAAATAAAATGTTTTGGTAATATTAGAGTGCCACATTGTTAGTTCACGTTCACCTTAATCTAGATAGCATGAATACCAAATTTGCCTAAACCTAGTTTCATAAAGGGGTTTGATTGTCACTATGGAAACCTCAATTGATGACAAGGAAAAACATTTTCACTGTGGAGCTTAAATGTACGAAAAGGAAGTGTGCATTTGCTAAATGAAACATACCACATTACGAGGAAGTGTGCATTTGCTAAATGAAACATACCACATTACTCGCAGAGGCAATTTGGCACATGTGGAACTCTAACTTCCTTCTTGAAACGACATTTTTGAGAATATTAGCATCTTTCTCCTAGTGCAACAACATAATATGCCTCTACACACAATCTCGTAGATGGTGTTACCAGATATCAATATGCTTTTATTGATTGTAAAAAAAAATGTTTCGAGAGAGTTTGATGCACCTCTTATTATCATAATAAATCATAGTTATATCCATTATCTAACCAAACAAGCCAATAAGTATCTTTATCATTAAAATAACCGCACATGTTTCGTGACTTGGAGCAATGTATTTTGCTTCTATCAAGATGAATGCCACAATTCTTTCCTTCTTGTTGTACCAAGAAACTGTTGCAAACCGAACACTGAAAATTAAACGTGACTTACTCTTCTGCACTGATTGACTCCCTACCCAATCTGCATATGTGAAGCCACACAAATTCCTTCCCTCTATCAGTCGATACTGAATTCCAAACTAGTTAGTGCCTCTAACGTACCATAGAACATGCTTGGTTTCCCCCCAAAATAGTTTAGTTAGCCTAACCAAATATTGGCTCAACTAGTTGACTTCATAGCACATATCTGATCGTGTGTTCACAAGATACATGAGTGAACCCACCAACTTTTGATAAATAGTTGCATCCACTTCCTCATGTGAAATGGCATCCTCTTTCCTCTAGTTGGTTTTTAGAGGATTCTCCATGGGTTTGCACCTCTTCATGTGGAACTTCTGAATTATATTGTTGGTATACTTGTCCTATGAGGCAAATAGTTCCCATCACCTTATGATACTTCCAATCCAAGGAAGTAGTGCATAAGGCCCATCTCTTTCATCTCAAACTCTCTTGCAAGGTCCTCCTTACAAGATCTGATCAGTTTCTCATCACCAGTCAAAATTAAGTCATCAACATATAAAACGATAATAAAAAATTTACCTTATACCATAATATGATAAAGGTTTGCATCCTCTTCACTTCTGGTGAAGCCCAAACTGGTGAACTAGCTATAGATCCTCGTGTACCAAGCATGGGTTGCTTACTTGAAGCCATACAATGCTCATTTGATTATGCAAACATGAGACTCTCATCAAAATTATCGAAGCCTTTTGGTTTCTCGATATACACCTCCTCCTCAATAACTCCATTGAGGAATGTTGTTTTCACATCCATTTGGCGAATCTTCCACCCCGTCTGTGAAGCCAGAGCAAGGATTGGTGTAATGGATGAGTACCTTACTGCAGGAGAAAATGTCTCCTCATAGTCAATCCCATCAACCTGAGAGTACCCCTTAGCAAAAAATTTGGCCTTGTACTTTTCTATGCTTCCATATGCTACATGTTTCACCTTGAAGATCCATCTTGCACCCACAACTGATTTGTATGTTAGTCTTGGGATCACTTACAAAACACTATTATTTATAATGTATTTGTACTCCTCCACCATTGCATCAATCCATACTGGCTTATCTACTACTCCCTCGAAAGGGGGTGGCTCAGTCTCTACTATCTCAGTCATTAAACTATGTAGTTAGTGTACCGATATGGTGACCTTCTCTGCCTATGCTAATTTGAAGGAGAACCCACATTCCCCTCGCATCATGTATAAGTCTCTCAGCTACCCTGGTTCTCTTCCGGCCTTCTTTGAATGGTTATGCTTGAGTGTTTTTCACCAGTCTCTTCTCCTCAACTTGTGGCTACTCCAAAAAAATTCAGGCTCCTCCTTTGGAGCTAAAAGCTCCCCCTCTGGTGAGATCTCAAGCTCTCTCTCAAGAGAGAATCACAGAGATTTATCTTCATCAAATTTTACATCCCTTTTCACAACTCTCATTCCGAGGGATGGAAAATACACACTGTAGTTGTAGGTAGTTTTTCTGTAACCCACAAATACCCCCAACTTTGTTGTCAGATCTAGCTTCTTCCTTAATTCTTTGGATACATGGCAATAAAAATGGCTCCAAAAATCTTGAAGTGTGACAAATCGAGCTTCCTCCCTGAGAAAGTCTCCTCTAGTTTGATCATGACAAGAATCTGATGAGGACTCTTGTTCTATAAATACACCATTGTGTTGCATGCTTTAGCCCAAAAGTGAAGAGATAGGTTTTGGTCATGCAACATCACCCGTGATACTTAGATAATTCTACAGTTCTTCCTCTCAGCCACCCCATTCTATTGTGGGTTGTGTGGCTTTGTCAACTCTTGTTGAATGCCTTCTTTTGTATCGAATCTTTTAAATTAATTTAAAATGTACTCACCTCCATTATCACTCCTAACAACCTTCACCTTATTGTTTGTTTCCTTCTCCACTAGTGACTTGAACTCTAAGCACTTGGAGAAAATCTCATCCTTCTTCTGCATGAAGAAGATATATCACTTCCACAAGAATTCATCAATAAAGATGACAAAATATTCGTTCCTAGAAGTGGAGGCTATCGAGAAAGGTCCACAGACATTAGAGTGGATCCTTTCAAGGATTGCATGTGCTTTGTTGTCCCAATCATGAAAAGTGGCTTTTGTGCACTTCCCAAACATACACCCTTTGGATGTATATTGCTGCTCTAGTGCTCCTTTGGGGAGTCATGTGGTAATTTTATGCATGATATTCAAAGTGCCATGATGCAAATGGCCAAGTATTTGATGCCAAAGTTCATCGACTTCATGGTTGTGGACCTTCCCCGCCTTTGTGCTCAATGTAGAACAATCCTTCACATCTAGCTTGTAAAGGTTCTTCACACGAACCCTTTTTTTCTTCACCTGTCCTGTGGCTCTATGTCTCAGGAATTCCTTTCCATTGTTGGAGATCACATCATAACCACAGTCTTCCAAAATAGTAACGAAGACAATATTCTTATTTAGACCTGGAACAAAAATCACATCCTTGAGTCTAAGGGGGGAGCTTGAATCCCTCTTAAATGTGACTATACTAATCATGGTCATGGTGTACCTTCCATTATCTCCCATCTCGATGTGCATCTAGAGATATTTCTCCTCCAAAACAATGAAAAAATCTCTATTACCTATCATATGGAATGAGGCGTTGTTGTCTAGGTACCACATGCTTCTCATCATTGTGTTGGCCATGCATGTAATGAAAGTAAAATCAAGCTCGAACTGTGAAGCCAAATATTCACCTGTTTCCCCTCTTGAGGTCTTCTTGCTTGTATTCTTGTGTGCAAACTTTGTGGCGTAGTGCCCAAATTCATGATAGGGAAAGCACTTGACTCTCGACAAGTCTTTATTATTGCCCCCTTTGCTAGATTATGCTTTGGATTGGGATTTCTTCCCTTTCCCTTTCTTTTCATTTCTAGCAAAGGCACAATTCTCTTCATTCATACCCTTGGATGAAGTCTCATCTCTAATATTCAGTTTTATTTCCTCCTGCACCAAATCAGACCATAGGCTTTTCCAATTTGGTAGTTTCTCCCTCCTATTCACTGAATCGTGTAGTTGTGCTAGCTCTTGGGAAGGCCTAGATGGGATAGCCTTACCGAATCATTCTCTACTACAGTGACACCAACTTCACCAATTTCATCATGAAATTGTGTGAATCTCCTCATGTACTGTGGAATGGTCTCATTCTTTTGCATCTTAATATTTTGAAGTTTGTCCTTAAGCGCCAACTTTATGTGGTCCCTACTATTATTGAACATATATGTGAATGCTTACCATGTGTCATATGAAGTCTCTTTCCTAAGGATATTACAGACAAAAGGGTCTCATACTCCCTCTAATATAATTCTTGTTGCCTTGGCTACACACTTCTTCCATTCTGTTAGATCCTGAGCATCATATGTTTCTAGTTTCATAATATCATTATGAATGAATTCCTTCAACCCATTATCTTCCAGAACTAACTCCATGCGGTCCTTCTAAGCAACATAATTTGTGCTTCCCGCAAGGGCATACTTGAGGCTTAGTCCATATAAATCCATCCTTCTAGCTCTAAAGAATTGATCTTGCAAATTCGATCTTCGAAAATAACAACTTCAAAATATTTGTTCTATAGTAAATCCATCTTTGAATACCATGTATAAAATAATGTGTAGATTGAAAAATGCTCATTAAATTTACTAAATCACTAGATGTGTAGCTACTCTTCTGATATGAAGAAGTCAATTCATCATCTAGAACACAATCATAGACATGCAAAAGGAAACATCACACATGCATAGAGATTTATCTAGGGGAAAGACACTTCTCAAAACCCCTTCTTATCTATATTGAATTAATTAGAGAATAGAGATGAAACACATATTCTTTCTCAAGCTTGAGAAGACCTTGCAAGTGTATATTCTATCCCTATTCTTAACAAACTGACTCTAGCCAACACTTAGCCAATTTTCAAGCCCTCCAAGCTCTTATTTCCTTGAGGAAAATTGCCCCTATTATTTAGTAATTTCCTACTATTCAATTGTGCAATTCATGTAGGTCCTTCCTCTACACACCACCTGTACACATTGGAATATGCTTCAACTGATAGTACACTTCCTTTGAATATTCATCTCAATTGAGTAACTTGAATTCTCCTCATGCAAGAATTGTTTTGGTTTATTGATTAGTTGACTAGTTGATCGCTAAGTCTAGTTAAAGTTCCACTTCCACAACTTGACCTCCACTAGTTATTCTTACAGTTGAACTAGTTTAATTGAAAATAACTCAAATTAACTTAAATATATTGCTACAAATCAGCAGTCAACCATACTAAACTGAACTCAAGCTTCCTCAACTCGAATTAACTGATTTAATTAAGTGACAAGTGTCATGTCACCTTAGTTAACTACCTCCAAGGTTTATGTTGAAATAGGAATATGAATTTCCTCTAGTTTCACCAAGACAAAGTTAAACTAATATTTTCTTGTTGGGTTTCTAACAATTTTCTTTGTACTACTTCCTCATTCCCTCTTCAACTTTGCTTCCTTCTTCTAGCTATATTTTTAATCTAATGATTTCTTCTTTGAAGGAAAATAACTTCTCATCAATAATTTGGAAAAGATTTTCTAGATCTCTATTTTATGTTGAGAGTTGTTCTATTTCTTCCAATGATGCTCTAACTTGGCCTTGATCTTCAATAAATTTCTCCTTTTCTTCATGATTTCTCTAGATTTCTATTCCATGCAACCTATGCCGAATCTTTCTTGCAGCCTTGAGATCCATTATTTTCTCACCATCCTGATTGAGAAGATTATCATACATTACACGTATGGCCTATGCATCCGATAATTGATCTTGATTTGAATGGGTTTATCATCATATCCATTTATCACCTTTTTTCAAACCTCAGATCCTCGAGAAGATATTTCCAACTTCACCTTTTCTCTACATGATAAAAAATTTAAGGCACTAAGCTATGGAGAATCCCGATAAACCATGCTTTTCCCAAATATACCTTACAACAAAGGCACTATATGTGATACCACTTGTTAGAAATGTAGATCAATACTAAGTGTGGGGGTCAATTAGTAGTAATAATCCTTATATAAGTTTAACTTATTTTTTCCGTTTTACTAAATAACAACACACCTCAAAAACATCAGTAGTTTTGAATATAAAAGTGTAACACCCTCCGGGCTAAATGTGCATATAGCAATAATAATCAAAATAGAAATACAATAAACATATCAGCCATCAAAATCCATATATATATGAGTACATTCGCACAATATTTTTTAAGACAATAATTTTTTAGATACACAAGTTTTTTTTGTCTCAAGTTAAGACAATTTACCCAAAAATTGTCTCAAAACCCCCCTTTATTAGTAGTGTTCAATCTCAAAAGTACCAAGCCATTTTTTCTGTGTATACTGGTTTTGTACCATGCTCATTGTTTTCATTATTTAAATTTGTTGTAAAATATTAGCAACCTACCTAATGAATCAAAATTAGAAAATCTAGTTTACATTTTATTATCTCTTCATTGATTTCCCAATTAGAGAGAGTTACAGGAATGCAGGAGAGATGAACTGGTTTAATTATAGAGATTGAAATTTTCTTGCACAACCTAACATTAAAATAACACTTAAATCCATTTTATGTGAAATTGCATCTTTATATATTTGGTCTATGTTTTACTAATGTATGAGTAGATAGAAGAACATAAACAAAATGTAGCATCTTCCTTCACCAAATCAGCCCTATGAAAAATAATATTAAAGTAGGCATGTCAAGATTGTTTTAGTTGTGAGAAAACTAAAATATTCAATGGCTAATCAAGGATATTGCCTTGATTATTGTAGTTTATTTAGGAAATTCTTCCTTATCTTTGTGATGCACCATATGTCGTTGGTACTTTTTAAATTCATAACATCATTAGGTCAAAACATGATTGTCTGAGGAACATTTGGATCATTCGCTTTGCTCATTGTGTTTTTTCCTGAAGTGTTTATGGTATCAAGAGGTATTTGACATTATAGTATATGCAAAGATAATTACTTGCTCCAAATAAATATATGTTATATCAATCTTAAGCTTTTTTACTAAAAGAAGTCGGGTTACAGGAAATGCTTCACTTTATTCATGTTTCTGGACCAAATAACATATCTAGCTGGTGGATTTGGGTATAATGGTGCTCACTAATGTCGTATGCCAAAAATGAAATTGTGGTGAATGAAATTGAGGGTCACAGATGGGACAAGGTAAGTGTTATCATATCTTGATATAGTGTCCTATAATCATAATCCCGAGAAAGAAATATTGAATAATTCCTTTCCTCTAAATATTTCATCTCAACAAATCCAATGAAAAAGTTGGATGTGCTACCCTATAATCTAGTGGATTAGTTTTTGAATCTAAATTTAATTGGATTGGCATTGGACCAATGATTGGGTTGTTCTTTTGAACATTTTGTACATTGTTGCTTTAGCGTGCCTCAACTGTAAGTCTTCCCTTCCATTATATGGTTGGGTTTGGGCTACTATTTCTCTCACCTCAAATTATATTAAGTGTGATACATAATAAAACCTCCTCCAATTGCAACTTTAAGCCAATTACAAGCTATTATATTTGAAGAGGATATTCAAAGAAATCAAGCAAACAAAACTAGATAAATCAACCAATCAATCAAACATTGTTTTGTTCAATTGGAATCATAAAGAAAGTATGGTGTTAAGTTGAGTTCTCCAAAAATACTCTAGTAGTGAATATTCAGTACTCTTCTCACATATTAAAGCACAATGTAAATGGGGACAATGCTAATTGTAACTCATTAAAATATTTCATAGAGAATTAAATAAGAAACATGAATTTACTAAATCTAAAACTTCTTTGTAACAACTTGTTTCAAACAACTATGAGATATGTTAGAAAGGCCTCTGTGTCGTTCTTGATTGTGACTCCAAAGCACTGTTTTTATTTTGCTCGAAGGAAAGAATGAAACAATTGAATTATAAAATTTTCAACCTATATAACTCTATAACATGGTGACATCCAAAGCTTTGAAAATATACAAAAAATTATGTGATATTCATTCATAGATTTAATAACTTTGTCAGCCATGTTTAACTATTAGAGAGGAGAGATAGTGTAACCTCTTAAGACAATTCTACAAATGATGGAAAAGTAAATGTTACTCAAGTCGCCACACAACAAAAGAAAGGAACATTCCTTCCTTTCTAGCCATAGTTGATGGGTTTTGAGAACATAAATTGTTCTATTGACATTCCATGGCTATGTGTATCTACAAATCATTCAATTGAATTTGTAGTTTGCAAGTTGTTTGACAAACCTAGTGTTGGCTGCTCGAATTGTTTATTGATTAAACAGTCGAGTACCACATTAAATTGTCAACCCGGGAAAGCCCTTTTGTTTCAAAGGTGACCTCGTACTGTATGCACTTAATTCTGAAAGCATTAAAGGTTGTAGTATAAACAGATCTACTTTCTATCAAACCCTTACTCTGTGTCACAACAGCTATAATCTATTCCATAAATGAAATGAGAGCAATTAATTAGTGGTAATAAATCTGCAGAAAGAAATGATGGCTGTTTTGTAACGGAGGACCAGGACCCTATCCTCAGAATAAGGATGTTTAGCACCTGCCTTTGTGACCAATTTGCCAATACACACTAAAAATCCTAATCACCGGTGACACACTCTCACAGCGCCAATCGATCAAGGAAACAGAGTATCAGCAAAAAGGAAATATCGGAAGAAAGGCTAGAAATGTACAGAAATCACACACACACATTTAACAGAAAAGAAATGGGTAAATCTTGTGAAGAAGGTGGGCCCTGTCCCTCTCACAAGATTCCCCTGAACACATATGCTAAGTTAAAATGCTCAGAACAATGCTTTATTCATCTGCCAAAATGTCCAATTACAATAAAAATTCAGACTTGCTCTGCACTACAATACTTCCGTTATATCTCCCCCTTCTCTCAATTGTAGATGTCTCCTCTTTATAGAGGAGACATATATTACAATAGATTGTCATTATTCATTCAGTATGATCCGTTTGTACAAAAATAGGAAATCAATTCATGTTACATCATGTTGTTACAACAGTGTATATCTTTGTCATCCTTCGTTTAGTCGGATCCTTCCGCTGTTGCAAAACTGGTAGTCTTCGTCTATCTCCTTGTGGTCCTTGTACTATCCTTGGCTATTCCACTTTTGTTGTCGATTTGATAAATCTAAACTATTCCCTTGAAGTTCTCATGCTGTTCCTGGTGTTCCAGCCTCTCCGACTATGTTTTGTTGATTGTGCTATGTCAGCATCTGCCAAGTATAGTTCTGCCAGCTTCAGATGGTTACTGCCCTGCTCGACAATTGCTGTTTCATCCTTTGCAATTTAAGACTTTACCTACTTTAGTCAGTTGTTGTTTCTGGTGTTACAGCAATTGCACAGTTGCTGTTTCTGGTGTTGCAGCAACTGTGAATTATAATTCTATGGACTTCGAACAGTTCCAACAATTGTCAGTGACTTAGTCAACTTCCAAAGATTAATTATAAAGATAACATGAATATGTATTGAATAATTAAACATATAGCAATGAGGAGAGTTACTTCATACCTTGGAATAATGAGGTCAAAATGTTATCAAGGGTTTCAACTTATGGGCTAAAAAGGGGTAACATCATGACAAAATATGAGGTCAAAAGTAGACAATATGGAGTCCTAACATCCCCCCCAACTGAAAGGGTTTCATGTCCTTATGCAACGTTTACTCTGAATCTGAGTCGGAGTACTGGGATGAACAGTGTAAGTTGCTGATACAGTAGCTAAAGAAGGTTTTATCAAACCTACTTCTGAATCCATAGACACTCTGTAATTGCTGTCATACTACCACCTTCTCCTTTTTGGTCAATTTGTAATGAGCCTTATATTGCTGACCAGGTAACCACAAGAGAGGGAAATGAAAACGGTAACCAATCCACCTTTCTGCACACTGTTCCATACATTTGACCTAATAAGGTATGTGTGAAATTGCCACCTGAAGATTGAGGGGATTGTAAGGGTGATATTCCTGTCTCTCTTTCGGACAATGTTCCCGAAATAAATTGTTTGCTTTGATGGCCAACGCCCCTTTTGTTTTTACATAATGTTGGCAGTCCTGCAAGACTGCTGCCTGTAGTTTCCTCATGTGATCAACCATCTCTGGACTACTCAGATTTTTTTTATGTTCTGCAATGGAGTTGGCTGCATTCTGTGGTTCATTTCGAATCCAGAGAAAGCCGTTTTGCTCATTATGCGTTGCTGACATGTAGGCATTTTCCCAAGTAAGTTGATTGGCTAGAAAAGAGATGAAGGCTCTTATTTGGATATCACCAACAATAGGGAGTATATTCATCACTCTATCTTCAGGCATGGCCTCATTGTGAAGATAGAGTTCACAGAGCAAGTTTTGATCATTATTTGGTGCTTCTCTGTATGTTTCAATAAATTGATCAGGTGTATCAACTTGGTAGGGTCTTCCATCTCTGATTGCCTTTATTTGTAAGAGCGCCAACCATTCTCTCAAGAATACTGCATAATTGAAAGAGGGTTTTCTTGTAGCCAGTACCCTCTCGACCAGATCGAAGACATGGGACAACCTAGCTTTTACTTCCTTATTTTCTTTATGTTGAGCTCGAGACTATTCAAGTGCATCCCAATTTCTGTATGCATAGCTGAACCAGATTGACTTTTGTTGTTGGAATGCCTTCCCTCGTGAAAGCTCATATTCTGTTCTCCATGTGTCCTTTAGTTGTTGAAAACTAGAGGTCTCAGTGTGAGCATCGCTGACACAGGGAGGTTCAGTCTGTGCATAGGCATCATAAAACGATTTATGTTCTGTAGTAGTTTGGGTGGCCCGAGGTGGTTCTATGTATTCCTCCATAATTCTTGAAAAACCTGCTGGTTCTTGTGTAACAACAGGTTTCTCTGTTTCTTCTTTTACAAATCTTGGAGAACCTGCTGGTTCTTGTGTAACAACCGGTTGTTCTGTTTCTTTTTCTGCAACTCTTGGAGAACCTGCTGGTTCTTGTGTAACAACAGGTTTTTCTATTTCTCCTTCTGTAGCTCCTGCTGGTTCTTGTGTAATAGCAGGTTGTTCTGTTTTGATTACAGCAACAGAAGGCTGTGGATTATCTTCAGTCATTGGAACCTAGACTATCTTATATCCTGCTTGAGTGTACAGCTCACCGCACTCACTGCACATATACTCATTATATTGACTCTTTTCTGTTATAGACGCTACGCGTGCTAAGATGTGGAGATTATATTCATTATGATAGGCTTCTTTAACCATTATTATCTCCTGCTGATAATCCTTAATTTGAGATTTTAGAAACTCAATTTCTTCCTCCAGGGAGGCTATGGTAGGCGGAGCTTTTGTATCTGCAAATTCTAATGGAGGAAGGGATTGTTGTTCTGCATCCACTTGGTCATTTGCATCCCCAACAGGTGGTTCTTGTGTATCACCTGTTGGGTCAGTGGCTGGTTCTTGTGTAACAGCCACTCGCCCAATATCACCTTGGGTGTCTACTTTAGATTTTTTGGCAGCTGGTTCTTGTGTAATAGCTGCCTCAGAAAATAATGTCACAAAACTGTCAACGCTCTGCATCTCAGCCCCAGAGGGTGAGGAAAGGGGATGCCCAGGGATGGTTGGAATGCGGGGTGTTAGGGTGATGGGTGGAGAACTGGGGATAATAAGGCTGGTGGGTTTAATTGCTACAGACAACCATGTTCGTTGCCTCGGTAAAGAGGCAGGAAAATCAGTATTTTTTCTTTTTCGGCCACTTTCCTTCAGGCTGGGGGAACTATCAGGAATAATAGCTGCTTTGACTGAAGCCCTGGTTCTTCTCCTTTTTGGTGGAGTTTCAGTTTTTTCCTGCTTTTTTCTTTTAAGAAAAATGATGGGGGTGTTATCATCAGAGTCATTAGTGGAGATATGAAGCATGGGGTTGGATGTTTGAGCTTCATTGGGGGATGGGGTCCTCTGCAGGGGTGTTTCTGCTGCTAATTGCTGGGGAATTTCCTGGGGTATTTTCTCTGGTTTTTGGGGAATTTCCTCTTCCTACTGAGGATCTTCTTCTATTTGCTAGGGAGAACTAACGAGGGGGGTGGATGATTTAGAGCAAAGCCTCTATTTATTAGGAGTTGGGCTAAACGATGGTGTTTCAGGGAAAGGAGAGGATGCTTTGCTTTTCCAATATAACGTGACATATTTTTTAGACAACCCAATAGATAATAAGGCATGTTTATCAACTGACCATGCCTCAAATGATTTAACAAAATGAAGTCGTGTTGGCAAATTACCTGGTAACGACCTTCGCAAGTCAAATACTGCTTAACAAACTCCGCAACCTTTGGCCATGGTGGAGGCAGTGATTGAAGTGCGACCCCTCTGCCTTTGGCTTCCACATGCTCGCCTGGTAGGAAAAAGCCTTGTTGCGCATTCAAAATAAGATGTTTCCTACTAAACTAGCGTGTACCATTGATCGGTAACCAAAAACTTGGGCTACGTCTTCTTCTGTTACTGGAATATGTACTCCCTGGA
>APFE031367777.1:0-10343 GCA_000404065.3 Pinus taeda
TGATTTAGGACTTGTCTCATTATGCATGAGCCATAGAAGCTTCATTTGGAACTCATTCTATTATTTTCCTCCTCTTGTAATGTAAAATTCCCCAAAACCTATCCTCCTCTTAAGAAATCTCATATATGATTGGAGGTGAAATGTTAATGTTACAAAATTGATGGTTTGCAGTATCAATCTTAACCTAAACATTAATTTTCTATTTGTTTGGAAAAATTATTTGTTTATGCAAAAACATAAAGCAGTATAAAATAAATATGTGGAGGGCTTAAAAAATTCTGCATTGGGTTATAAAACTTCAAAAGGAATAGACGCATATAAAGTTATTTAAAAATTGCTAAAACATTTTTTATATTAAAATTGTTGTATCCATATTACAGAATAAGTGTGAACTCTTGCTATTTATGCATGCCTAAAGCATACATGTGCCATTTTCATTCTTGTTTAGAAAATCTGGTGGCACCCTATATAGATGTTGGGAGAGCACCAAAACATTGTAAAATGAACTATGAACTATTAAAAATAAAAATTGGAATTTAAAAAATATTTATTATTATACAAAACAATTTACACATACAATACAAATTCATAGATTTCAAATAATTTATACTTAATATCGAGGAAAAAAAATACCAAAAAGCATTTTATTAAAATTTATATATAAAATATTGAATATTAGAAAAGTCATATAATTTAAATGGCTAGTGAATATTAATATGTATCAATTTATAATAAGCATGAAAATACTTCATGATACATGGTTACTAAAATTTTAAAAATAATAAAAACCCACTAAATTATCTATTTATTTTAAAATTATTATTAACTATAGAAATAATTAATACATCACACACACACACACACATATGTGAACAAGATTCTTAACATGGAGCTTTACCCTATTGTCATGGAGACTTTTATTCTTTAAATATGCTTTGTTGCAATATCATGACTTATCAATATCACATTCCCAATAAAACCATGGGATACTTCATATGACACTAATTCATATGATATTTCTTTAATTAATCAATTTAATTAAAATCCTAAAAAAGGAATAACTACATTGAAGATAAATATGAACCATTGCTTTATGTGTAGTATTATTAATATTCTAGAATATTCCATGGATATTAAATCCCTATCATCCACCTATAACTAGCGATTTCGCTACATGTTGCAAAGGAAATGCCTTAAGGCTATAGCATATAGTGGCATATGGAGTAATAACACAGATGAAAAAAGATGTGATATGTTATGTGATCTAGATGTTGCCTAGTTTGGAACTTTCCTTTGCAACATAAATTACTTGCTAAAAAAAGGTAATAAATAAATTTAACTTTACAATAGGTGCTTCATGAATGGAAACCCCAATTCCATTTAATAGTTATTAAGATTTAATTTATAAAATATCTCCTGTCAATGAAATAAATTAAATTAATGAAATTTAAAATGTAAACTTTGAACTTTGAAATTGATAATTGAATCTTTACAAATATGAATTTTACAACAGATATCTTCTTTGTTGCTAAGAGAAAGACCCTTGACTATTTACTTTCTGAATCCCACCTTGCTTTTGCACCTATTTCAGCCATAGTTTTATGGTTCGAAGATAAAACAAAACCCAAAAAGGAAATTTCATGGCTTTAAAGGTCTAATGCATCCAACAATTTTTAGTTACACTGAGTTCATACACATAGGTTTGCACATATTTCAACCACATGTTTAGGATTTGAGACAAAAAAAGTAAAACCACAGAAAGAGAATTTCATGGTTGGAATGATTGAATTTCATGGCTTTAAAGGTCTAATGCGTCCATAAAATTTTAGTTACATTGAGTTCATACACATAGGTTTGCACATATTTTAGCCATAGGTTTAGGATTTGAGAAAAAAAAAAAAACCACAGAAAGAGAATTTCATGGTTGGCATGATTGAATTGATAGAAATAACTTATAGTGATGGGACGAAGAGCTTGGGACACTTGAGTAGGACTTCATTGATCACATTCTCAGTACACAAGATTACATGTGATGATGGTGGGTGAGCTTCTTCCCAGTCCTCCAATGAGCCATCTATTGCTCAGGATCCATGCAATGCCATCATTTCGCATATCGAATCGAACTTGAATTTGAACTTGAACTTGAACTTGGTAACTATGGTTGAATGCAAAGATATTTTTTACTCCATAAGGTTCTTTGTTCTATCTTTGTGACGAGTTTCTTCTTCTTAATTGTTAGGGTTTGAAATCTAATGAATTTTTGTTGATAACCCTGTTTTGGCTTGCTATATTTTGGCGTTCCTTCATAATGGAGGTTTTCCTTCATAATGGAATCTAATGAATTTTTGTTGATAATCCTGTTTTGGCTTGCTATATTTTGGCATTCCTTCATAATGGAGGTGCACATAAAATCACCTACATTGAGTTGAATGACATCTAGAAGACTCTTATTTATAACCATTTTGACAAACTTTTGTGGTAAAAATCAAATTTGAAACCAATTGTTATGATAATAGGTTACTCTTCATCACTATGGATTTTTAATGTTTATCATCTCAAGTAAAGTCCTACTCCAACCATGAAATAATGTTTCTATTAGAGTTATGAGTTCGTGATTTCAGTTAAGGAAAGAATCCAAGCAAGTTAGGGTTTGAAATCTAAGGAATTTTCACGGATAATCCTATTTTGGCTTGACATCTTTTGGCATTGCTTCATAATGGAGGTGCACATAAAATCACCTGCATTGAGTTGAATGATCTCTGGAAGACTCTTACTTATATCCATTTTGACAAAAAAAAAATTGGAAAAATCAAAGTTGAAACCAATTGTTATGATAATAGGTTGCTCCTCGTCGCAATGGATTTTTAATGTCGATCATCTCAGGTAAAGTCCTACTCCAATGATGAAATAATTTTTCTATGAAAGAGTTTTGAGTTGCTCATTTTAGTCGAGGAAAGAATCCAAGCAAATTTATGAGAAGGATCTCTTTTCACTTTATAAGAGGTTTCTATGGTATATTGGCCTATAAATTTAATTTACAACCGAAGTTGAATCATTAAATTATTCCTTAAATTATACATTATATTTTAAAAGGATCTCTTTTCACTTTAAAAGAGGTTTCTATGCTTTATTGGCCTATAAATTTAATTTACAACCTAAGTTGAATCATTAAATTATTCGCTAAATTATTCATTATATTTTAAAATCCCAAGCCATAATGCAAATTACTAAGAATGTTGTTTTTAATATTTGTAATAAAAGAATTGAGAATGTAAATAAACTATGTAACGTATCAAAGTCCTGAGCGTAGTTTTCACACTCAATTTTTATAAAAAATATTGTTTCCTATGTAACACTACTGTGACAATGGTGGATGTTGATTATTCAATTTTTTTTTCTAAACTATTGAAAAATGATACAAACCGTCTAAACATACACCTATGCCATGACACATGGGTGTGTGTGGCGAATAGTATCCTTGGCCTAAAAATCAACCCTATGAAAATGAAAGAGACCCTGGTCTTCCCTTTCTTTAATAATCCTCTCACTATTCGGATATTCCACACTGGTCTTCTCTCTGTTATTTAGCATTTGGAAAATCACAAAAAAAAATTAATAATTATGAAACTCAAAACTTGAGCCATACTAAAATACAAATTTCTCTCTAGCCACTTTTTAACTGTTTTAGTTTTATTTTTTATTTTTTTTGTTAAAATAAAAATTGATAAAAAAATTATTAAAATTATAAATTTAATTTATAAACTTTGAGCATTAAAATAGATGATAAAAAATTATTAGAATTATAAATTTAATTTAAAACTTTGAGCCATTTAAATGTTTTTTAAACTAGTTAAAACAAAAAAAAAATTGGCAAATTGGGAAATGTGATAATTGTGTCTTTTTTAAGGGTTTTATGGCCAATGATAGAGGATTGTAAAAGTCAGTGGTCAATGGCTGCAGATTTAGAAAATTGAGCTGGCAATGGATCAATCTGTTCTGAACTGGTAGAGTCTCTGCTGGCACGGTTGCCCCTGATTGCGTTTTTCGTTTCCGTAGTGCCTGCAAGTGTTGAAACTTGGAAGGATGCTTTTTCTTGCAAGCATATTGGTCTTCTGTGGGCCGAATCAGACAGTGGGAAACCGTGCCTTATTCTGTGTATGCCCAACACGGATGGGTTTTCTCCTCTTGAGCAGTCGCGCTTGGCAGACGGTTTCCCTCTCATTTATGCCGGATAGTCGCGATGTGAGTTACTGAGGATCCGCAGTAGGGATGCTTTTGGTGGACATCCCCATCTATCCAATCACCTTCGAAAGTTTGTTATCGCGGATGTGTGTTTACAATCCTCTCAGCAGGACGTGCTTTATTCTGCCTCGGATGCTAACAGCGAGTAGTGTGATGGCCAGGACAATCGTAGGTGGTCCTTATAGTGGTTGGCAAGACGAGGCAAGACGCCGTAATAGCAGAAGTGCATAGTTCATCCACAAAGTCGTGGAATGTTAGTTTGCCTCATGGTCTGGTGATCAGGAACTATGAGATGTTTGTGTGCAACGGTTTCTTGTTTTGCTCGACGGTGTCGGGCGGCATCATGGGTATCACGTCCGGAAAGGAATGTCATTAGCCATTGATCTACCTGATTCTGGACTCAATATATGTCATCGATTGCTGGCATTTGAATCATCAATAATGATGGTTGGAGGCATAGAAGAGAAACACGTCGTGCATTTAAATCATGAATAGTGATAGTTGGTAGTGATAGTTGGCAGCATAGAAGACAAGCACGTCGTGGCATTTGAATCATCAATAGTGATGGTTGGAGGCATAGAAAAGAAGCACGTAAGAAATAAGTGATGATGTGGGAGCTTTTTCACAAGGCCTATTCTTAAAAGCTGATTTGGATGCAGCAGCTATGCATAGAGCGAAAATACATCAAAGATCAGATAAAATTTAATGATTTCAGTAGACATTGAGTGCTGTAAATTTATGAGTTCTGATAATAGATCCACCTGTATAGAATGCAATTTATTGAATGCAGTGTGGTATTGGCTGTGCGGTTGTATCGTAATTAATTTGTGAGAGAGAAATGTAGCTATACACCGAAGTCTCTTCTAATGTCTGAATGATTTCTTGGACCAAATGTGTTATGTATTTATGTACATGGGCATTTTAAATGCATTAAAAGCTCTTGGGTTGACCTACCTTAAAATATCTATTTTATTTCTGAATATTGTATTTTTAAATAATTTGCCATGTAAGATAATCATAAGTATATATTGATGCATTGGATAAGTATAATTATATATTATGTCTTTTCAATAAATAATTACTAAATTAGATTAGGTAGGTTTTTAATATTTGTAATAAGAAATTGCAAATGTAACAAGATAATTACTTTAAAAAATTGGTTTCCTTATAAAATATTCTTATTCTAATGAAATTGGTTGCTTATTGCAATATATTATTATGACTTTGGTAATACTACCCCTTAATTCATGGCACTCATGTCCAAAGAGAGGTGGTCTTTTCTTTCCATTAATCCTAGAACTATGGGTTACACCCTACGCATCACCCTTCATAGTGAGACCACAACCCCACTGATCATAGAACCACAAGAAATGGGTTTGATCTATAATGTACTCAGAATTAGTGTAAACTCTCTTCAGGACATAGGTTTTAAGGTGCTTTGTGAGCTCAAATGGGATGATTTGGCGTTATATTCTTTGTTAATTGCATGATTATCCTCTCGAGGCAAGAGGCAAGGCCGTATTGCGATCATAGGGGATTCACTCAATGAACCTATGACCTATCACGTGCGTTCACGGCATATTAAACAATACCCTTCATTTGACTACATATTGGAAAATAACCCTAAAAACCACATTATTTAACCCCCTACCAATACAAACCCAATACATCTTCCCAATTTAAAAATCTCCTACTTCCAATAGATATTGTAGGTATCCATTTTTTCATTAACATTTTTTATACCCATTTATATTTTATCATTAATTTTTAGCTCCATGTTTTATAATTGCTAATATAAAAACCCTTCACCCCTTATATATCCTCCAAGATATTATGTCATTTTTAGCTCAATATAAATCCCCCAATATGAACCCACATGGTATGATATTGCTCCCCTAGTGAAGCCCCATGGTTGCGATTAGGCCCTCTAATTTCTTTTTTAGTAGATGTCTTCCTATGGTTATGAATCATAAAATTTGTCTCTTTTTTAAAATACCTAGTGATTACTCTTGTGGGATTTGTGAGAAGTTGAGTTCATTATTATCAAGTCATTGATTTCTAGGTTGCAACCTTCATTCTCCTTGTTATTCTCAGGAAGCACATGGAAATATGATATGAAGTTTATCTCTTCAAGTATTTTATGAGTTCATTTCATAAGATTGCCAAATTCCTTATCTTTTGGAGAAGATCCTCCCACCAAGTGTTGAATGAAAAGGAGATAATTAACGACACTCAAGATAGGTGATTTCTTATTCTTTCGCAGCTTGAACCCCCCTAAGGACATAAGATTCAATTGGTTTTTTTGATATACTTGGAGGGCTCCATGAATATGCCGATATTACGTCCTTGGCATCATATAACACCCCTCCCCTCATCTGTGACCCCTAACAATTTTCATAATAATAATAATAATAATAATTCATTTTTAAGGTCATCCCCAAGTAAAAAACAAAATTGATGTATGAGACCCCTTTTCTCATTAGAAAAGGGACCAACCTCTACATAGAGATTTGAGACCCCTTGATTTTATCAAGGCATATATACTCTTCGCCTACAATTTTGAATTTGCAATTGTTAGAAGAAAAATATACTCTTAACCACCCCCTCAAACATTCTTCCCATTGTCATTACTCTTACCAAAATCTTCTCTTATTTATTATTATAATTATTCATAATTTCCCCTCATCTCATATTACATAAAATAATTTTCAAATCTTTAATGTAAAAATAAATATTATTTATTAATCACTCTAGTATTAAAATTTACATTTTCAATATAAATTTAAATTAACGAAATAGTTAAAAACCGTCCATGATGGTTATAAAAAAGCGTGTCGAATGAATATAATATTGACTATTATGCTACAATGTTCAAAAGAAAAATAATGGATTAAATGTCATACTATGATAATAAATGATAATTTGGTTATCGGAAAAGTTAACTCGCATATGGGTAAATCAAGGCATGTATCCATGTCAATACGTATTCAACCCAACATTAAAGCTAGCGTAATGTAAGAAGACATAACAGTGAGATGAACCGGTGGGTTTCTGGGAATCGTGATTAAGTGGACCGGACTGCGTATTTGATAGTTGTGATTAAAATCGTTTGACAAATTCCTATGATAGAAGAGGGAAAGCAGACCAGGCGACGTATTTGATAGTTGTGAACAAAATCGTTTGACAAATTCCTGTAATAGAAGAGGGAAAGCAGATATCAGCGAGATGGATCGAAGCGACTCTGCAGATCGTGATTACGGCCTCCGATGCCGGAGTGGATGTGATCGTGATAAGTTCAGCAGTTGTGCGACTGCTTTGTTTGATTTGGGTTTTTTATTTTTGGTTTTGTCCACAGCGTTGTTGGTAATCTTCCAAGTGTTTTTTGATTTTGAATTTCTTCTCGAAATATGGCTTAATAATTAAAAATAAATTTTCTAACATACTTATAATTATGATTTTGCAAAAACACCGAATTTTTTTTTATTGCTGTGTTGAAGCTTCTATGATCCTTAAGAGATTCTTTTGGTGTAAATTACATGATGTTTCATTTGTCGACCCGTTTTGAACCAACTAGTGTTGTTCATCGTGAGACAAGTTTAAGTACTGAAGACATAGTAATAAATTAATAAACTACTAGAAACTACTAGACTTAACCCTGACAATTAGGACTAAACATGATTGCATAAAAGGATGTAAATGCCTAGATAGAAATCTATAATGCTATGGTTATATTGCTCTCAACAACAAGAAAATAAATAGATAGCATCATAACAACTCACGAGATGGACACCTCAATTAGAGCACTTGAACAAGAGAGAAACCCACCCACATCGAGGTGAGAGGGGATGCCAATTGATTGTTGGTAAGAGGAAACCAACTTAATTAGCGTTTGATATCACTAAGGCACACACTAAATAGTATAAAGTCCACCACTTGATTACAACTACCAGCATTATAGTCTTAGCACTAAGAAGGTTGACTTTTGAAAAGAAAACTATAGAAGAAATAACTTTCGAAATCCAGAGGAGAGATGGGTGATTGAAGAGCACTTGGCCTATAATCTCCCAAATTTCCAAGATAAAAAGTGTTGGGCTACCAATTACATCTTGATAACACTTATTCATCTTCTGCATCAAGTTAACCATATATACCAAGGATATCCTCATGAGTGCCACGCAAGAAAACATCAAAATTGACTTTTCTGATAGCATGAGGTTTGAGGAAAAATTAAATAGGTTTATGGGATGGTTCTACCTCCATTTTTGTCCAGAAGGGTTGACTACAAAGATCATAAAGCATAAACACGTTCCTATTGATGTCTCTTTGTAGACTACATGTCCAAAGTGTAAATCTTAGTTGCAAGCTTCATTGATTCAAGATGAAAATTTTGAGGCCATTAAAAGTGAAAAAACTATTATCTCACAAAATAGAAAGGGGAGATTTGCAAGTGTTCTCAATATGGTGGTCTCAATTTCCTTACAATCTATAGGAGAAGACTGCATGGTTTCCACAAGAAAACACATGTACATATCATGGCATCTTTAAAGAATAGAATTCCCTCCTTTCATTGAATCGTATGATTTGATTCATGGGATGGATGGAGGGTGAAAAGCAGAGAGGAAGAGTCTAGGATTCAAGTCTGAAGTCATGGAGTAGAGTGAGACGCCTCCCATAGAGATTTAGCACATTTTCAATCATCTGAGAGGAATCAATTGTCGTTTCGGATGATTTCTTGTATTGAAGGGTCGAGAGGAAATTTATTTTAGGGGGAAGTTGTGGCATTCAAATTTCAGAAAATGATGCATTGTCTCATGTCATTCCCATTAGAGTATGTGCAAAGGGACAATGTTTTATTCGCTTGTGGTTCACAAGTGATTTTCGCTTCATATATATTCAATGTTGGCATGGATTTTCATGATGACCCTGACACGGGTCATCCCTTAGGTGTTAGATGCGGTCCCTTAGGTATGTATTTTGTTTGATTTGTTATGTTATTTATGTTCTTTGGTACCTTTTTCATTATATTTTTATGTGATGAAACTGATAGTAGATTTCTTTGTGTTTGTAGATATGGGACCTTGCGGTTGAGAAATATTAACTATATGAGATCAACCTCATGGTGATGATCATACACAAGTAGCATTGTATATTGGGTAGGTTCGAATTGCTAAGGGGGAACTAAAGTGGCACCAGATACCACAACAACATGATGAATTTCATGTAGGGATAGTTCCCACCCCAAGGAAGAGGGGGCCTAAGCAGATCTTCGTGAGGAGAAACGTGATATGCAAGATTGAGTATTTTTCCTTGAGGTGAGGGAAATTGATGTGCACCATTGGATATTGATGATTTTTCTGGGGATCGTAGAGGCTGAATGGGCCATGCTAGGTGAGGACATAGGTGACATGCATAATGATTGGTAGTCAATATTGGAAAGGGCAGTAGTGGTGAAAGTGACAACTTGACTGATACTAGTTTTTAACTTTGAGGAGCCTCATGAGTCTCTTGTTGGTGGTAGAGGGAAATGGGGTTTTTCTCCAACACTAGCTCCTCCCTAGATGTCATATTGGCATATGTACTAGGGGCAACATCCATTATGTGGATTTCCCCACTTTTTCACTATGGCCTATTTTTAAGTGCTAAGAGCACCTTAATGTATGTAAATTATATATTTGACACAGACACACACATATACATATGATATTTTGAGCTCTCATACTGTGTCTTATTGATGTGATGATATGTATGATGTGATGGATATTTATTATGCTGTGTATGTTTGACATGCTTCTAAATGAGCCTTATATGGTTAATGTTATGCTTGCTAGTTTGGAATGTGATTTTCTATTTTATTGATGTCATGGTTCTTATGTCTTGGCGTGTGTGAGAAAGTAAAATGATTAAATATCCATACTAACAATTTAACATGATGGTACTTACAAAATGAGTGAGGATCACCAATTTGGAATGTGTTATGTAGTTGTGCAATGACATGCTGGGAATCAATTAATGAATGCGTGTGGGAATTGGAAAGGTGTGTGGCATCAGCCAAGAGCACAATGTTAGCATTGTATTCATCTTGGTTACTGATAGATGACTGG
>APFE031367779.1:9941-75718 GCA_000404065.3 Pinus taeda
ACGCAGGTACAGTGTGTTTTGAGTGCATACACGCAGGCAAGGTAGAGAGAACCTGCGTACCCAGAGATAAAAATGTTTTAAAGTGACTTTCTCTCTTTTTGAAGTTTGACATGAAGAGCAAAGGTTTGAGGCTTGACAAGGAGGACAAAATGGCTATTTAACTGCAGATAGCCATGGTGACAAATTTCAGTGTAACAAGGAGGTACCAGAACGACTTGCTATAATACAACCTGCATCTCTAAAGAAGTCTTACAACCCCATTCAGTAGAAGGAGTACTACAAGGATATTACAAAAAAAAATTAGCAGCTTGTTTTTTCTTATAGTTTCTGAGAAGAAAAACAAGATAAGGGTCAAATGAAGATTCATTGATCTCTATCAGAGACATATCATCCCATCATGGAGTGGCTTAACTTTCCTCTACATATTATGAGTGATGAGAACTTATTTGGCCAGGTGCGAAAAAAGCTCAAAACTATTGTCAAGGATGAATAATTTTTCAGAAAGCCCTATTTTTGCTAACTTTCCTAAACAACATTTGAGTTGTGTTCGCTCTTAGAGCCTAGATTTACCTCAGGTTGAAAAGGTAAGCTTCTAGGTCCACATCAAACCACGCTTAGCCTCGTAGCAAGCCCTACGAGGACAGGAGAGGGCTCTCTCCGGGTCAATCTCAGTAAAAGATAATTGATGGGGCTTGAGATGACTGAAATATCTTCTGATTTTAGGCTAGGTATATGCGTGCAAGAGGTTTTTTGAATGAATTGATGAGTAATTGGCTCAGTTGAGAAGGCAGGTTTTGGGTGTGGGGAATGAGGCACAGTCCTGCAGGGATCTCGATGGGGCAAGGTAGGCAATCGTTTTGGCACTTAGAATTGAATGGGGTGGAAGAAAAAGATAAGTGAGGTGTTGAAGAGAGCAAGGGAAATCATGAATCCTCCCCAAACAGCTGAAAACATCAAACAACTAAAGCAAACTTCAAGTAGAGCATTGCATTTTCAATGTATTCTACTTACACTCTTGTTTGTTTAGTTTAGAAGACATAAGATAGATAATGGCATACATAAAGAAAATCACAATAACAATGAGAAGCATTGTACCAAGACAAATTGCCACATGAATCCCAAAGAGTGTTGCGAACACTGGTCGCAATTCCTTAGCCAAAATGAAAATATGAATGTACAATGAAGCTCAAGGCTTTCTCAAGAGTCCAACCGTGAAAATGACTTAGAAATTATATAATATAGACAAGCCAAACCCATTACCTTGCCTCTAGGGGGCGAGATCATCATTCTAGGAGCTGTTTCAACCAATTTTAAACAAAGCACTGAAATCTAGGCAATCAAAACAACTTGCCTCTATAAGGTAGGAAACTGATTCATTCATTAAATTTTCACTTTTTAGTGAATGAATCCTCTAGAACAAGTAAAAACATGCCAATATTACATCATGGTTCTCCAATTACATCAAGGTAGATCAACAATTACATCAAAAAGCAAGAATAGTGAAAATTGGCCGAATTTCTGAGCTGGAAGGTGAAAAATTGAGCAAAATTCCTTTATGCGCCGCGCCAAATCCTCTAGGCGTCGCGACACTTTGAGGCTGAGTTTAACGCACTTCCTGAAGTCCAAATTGAGCCTAAGATAGCTTGTTGGAAAGCCCTGCCTTTCTACGTTCCAACGCAAGTTGAATTTTTCAATTTGGTGTCCATTTGCCCCTCTAAAACGTCAATCTCCCAGGACTGCTTCCTGTGTGTCAAAATAGGGGCAGTGAGGTCATTTTTTGAGTGTTTTTGACCTCTTTGGGACTCAAAACTTTCTGAAACTTCTTGGCCATGCACCAAAAGTCATACTATTTCATGCCAAATCCAAAAATATAAAGTTTTTGAAATTTGGAGCCCTCTAGCAAAAGCGAGCGCCATGTGGCACGACGCATAGGCAAGAAAACCCTGTTTTTCAGTGCAAAAATTGCTCCAAATTTCTTGAAATTTGGGTTGTACCTTCTCCATCAAGTGTCATGCTGAGCTAAATAGGCTTCGGCCAATATCCAAAGGCGATCATGATCCTTTTGCCTCTTTTTCTTCTTTATTGCCTTCTTCAATTTTGCCTTCAAATTCCTTATTCGTGCCTTGGAACTCATATTGCATGCCCTATAATGGAAAACCATGTGACTCAACAATGCTTTGTCCCTATCATCCTTTTCCAATAGTCTATCTAGGTGGTTGTTGATTCGCTCGAGCCAAGACTCCCGATCATCATTAATCTCTTGCTCCAATGAAGTGAGATCAATCCTTCTCCTTTGGGCAGCTTGGCGGTTCTCGTGGATGTTTTGCAACTCCATGATTGCATGTTGATCTTCAAGCTATTTATTCCTTTGCTCCAAATATTTCATAGTCCACTTAGCCCTCTCCAAGTCAAGGGACAAGGCTGTGATCTCTCTTTGCTACTCCTGGATGATCTCTCTAAGATGTGCATTTTGCGAGCCCATGTCTGTAACATCATCCTGAACAAGAATGAAGTCACTCTCTTGCTCACCTGAAGGCCTCTCATCCTGCATTGGCCTCTTTCCTCTATCATGTACATATGGTGCTGATGTCAGAAGCGAGACCCCTTCCACCCCCGATGGAGATAACACTCGCTTGGCTGCTACAAATAACTGCCTCGTGCCCTTCTAATATGTAATGAAGAGCGAGATAGTAGCAGTATGTGGATCATCGCCTTCTTGCTGATGAGAAGGTCCACTAGTCTCATGCCCAACCTTTGAAGGTCCCTGTGCAACTTTGAAAAAGTCACGTGAGATAAAATCATCCCAAGTGATGCCCTCTAATCCAAGTTGATGAACCACCAAAATCTTGATGAGAGAAAAATGACAAATACTGTTGAACTACTGCTCAGGGGTCTTGTGCTACATGTTAACTCAAAATTAGACCCTGATAGGCTGCTATGATCAGGTAGATTTCAAGTAACTATTTCAAACCAACTTTAGGTTGAGGCTTAGCCTCCCCAACCTGAGAGGGCTCTCTCACAGGATTAATGATTTTTGATTATAAGTAAGATGGCTAACTCTTGTGAAACAAACGTAAAATGTGAGTGGTTGAAATACAATTAGAAAGTATCCATTGGGCTATGGAGTTAAATATGCTTCAGTATTGACAGTAGAGTTAGCTTTGCATAGAAGTCAGGGCATTCAAAATCCAACATATGTAGAACATATCAAACACATAGGGGACCAACACAGTTTACAAATGCATGCAGGAAATTAGAGCATTGTAAGTGATTTCTAAGTGATCACATTCATAACACTGTAGATAATAGGAAGAAGAAAACACAAGACATCCATAACATCAAATTCTTTATGATTCCTGAGAAGCAAGGCCAATACTGTATTACTAGAAAACAGAGTCTTTATACAAAGCACAATATCAAAGCTTTTCTCAATAATTTTCCAACCCTTTTTACATCAGCTCTTCTGCTATATATAGAGCTCTGAGATTCCTCCTCCAGCATGAGGGGAACTCGAATTCTGCTTGCTATGACACCTATTCAAACTTTAACTAATTATTAAATACAACAAACTGCTAACTATATGCTTTTAGAAACCTAAGACAATTAGGAATCTAACTCCACATCATGCGAGTAATAGCATTAATTACAATCAAATCTCATTCTCTGACAAGTGGTCTCCTTCAATTTAGCTGTGGTGGATGTTTGAAGCTCCTTACTGATCCTTAATGTCTTATCCCTTTACTGCTGCTGAGAAGTAGGAAACTGCCCTTGTTTTTCTGCCTTTGGTTTCCTTAAAGATATTCGGAACCAATTAACCATGTTGATCTTCTTTAATTACCCAACAATCTATTGGACTGCCACGTACTTTATGTGTTGTAAGCCTTTCCCATATTCATGTGTGATGAAAAAACCTCTTCAAAGCTGATTGAAAAGTCATTTACAATACTAGCGGTGATCATTTGTATAACAAAAAGTTTAAAGTTCATATAACTTCCTTCCGCTTGTTTTGCCCTAGCTGGTTGCTTGCACATTGTGAATGATCCCTTTTTGAAACTCCCTTTCCAAAAAATTTCCCCTCGGTCATTCAAAATTGGTTGACAGAGTTTAATTATGCAGCTACAATAGTTTCATAGCGCGCTACGAAACTGCTGTGCATTAGGCATCATCTACAGCAGTTTCGTAGCACGCTACAAAATTGTTGTGTAATCACAAAAACACAGCTTTGAACCAAAATTTTACTGTCTTGTGCCTCTTCATACTGAAATATCCTTTGCAGCTCCTCTGAATCTATTCAAAAATGAATACGAAAAACCATCAAAATTTTGGGACTCATTCTTACCTGCTAAGGAAACCTTTCTTGCTGGCTTAGCTGGATCCTCAAATCTTCAATTTGCCTTTTCATAACTATGATCCTAGCTCTTAGTTTCATATTAACTTTTCTGATGAATGCTGCTTCCTTTAATGCAGGAACTGTCCAGGTATAGTATTGGGTATTAGAGTCGACCACCTCGTGTATTTGAAATGTTTTGTCTTCCCACAGAGCTTGCATTTTGTCAAAATGAGCTTCCTTGATTGCATGCTTCCTAGAGGCTTTCTTCAATCTAGCAAGTTCAAGATTTGCTAACCTCAACTTATTTTTCAATTCTTCAACACTATATTCCTCTTGCGGGATAATTGCCTTTCCTCTATCTTCATTATGTAGCTGTGATAATGTTTCCAATGAAGTCACAGGTCTGTCATGAGTTTTTACGATCTCCTCTGTTTCACTTGCTTCTGGCAGCATCTCCTGTATCTGTTTGAAATTCCTCGTCATGGGTCTTCTTGGCTTAAAGACAAACTAAGCAACTTGATCATCAAACTTGAGCTTTTTCGAGGCTTTGATTCTTTTAGTCTTGTCTTTACCTGATTCTATCAAATCTGCTTGAACCAAGGGAGATTCTTCAATATTGATGGCTTGCAGTAAGTCATTCAAGTTTCCGTTTGAAACAGAGCTTTCCTCAACAACCACCTTCTTGCCTTTTTCCTTAGCTAATTGACTCCTCGTCATTCTTCTCTTGACTACTTCTCCTGTAAGTGATTCACCTCTACCTTCTTTGATCTAAGTTTTCTCTTTCAGGGATTGCTGGGGTGTGTCTTGGATAACCATTGATCTAGCGGGCTCCCTTACTTGTTTCCTAGCTTTCAATTTTGTGAATCTCTTGGATCTTGTTTCTGTACGATGACCAGTTGTTGGTGGAGAATTTTTACCGCTTGAGGACTGAGGCCAGTTTCATTTTTGAAGCCAGACATCAACATGAACATGGGCTAGTCCCTACCTAATCTCTGGAGTTCATGCAGAACGATCAACTTAACTAAGCCGTGGTGAAACAATGAAGTCTCACAGGCTTCCTTCCTTAGCTGCACCTTGTCACACATTTTGCTTAGGCTACAAAATAAGTAGAAAGATAAATCAAGAGATATCTTTCCTGTGAAATGCAACAGAAGCTTGAAATGATATGAATACACCTTATTATATCTCCCTTCATAGGTAAGGTACCTCTGTATGCGGGTAAGCAAATTGGCATATGAGTCCTTGACATAATTTCTAGGCATAGACTTGTTTAAATCTAAGTCAATGAACTTTGGCTTCAGAAATTCTTTGCAGGGGGTCATATCAAATTTGAAATTTTTAAACCAACTTTCTTGTCCCCTTGGAATCTCAGTAACTATGGATATTACCTCTGGTGATATTTGCAATTCAAGCATCCCAACCTTTGAATTCAGTCCTGTGAAATTCAAGGAAAATTCCTTGGTGATTTGTGCGTGACCTCCCTAGAGTTTCTTGCAAAAATTCCAACATCCAACCTGCTTGAATACATGCCCAACTTCTCTGTTCTTCAAGATAATGTCTAAACCTTCAGGTTCGTTCATCAAACATCTACCTAACCTGTGCTCTTTTCTTTCTATAGATCCTTCCATGAGACTTCAGCGTAATGAAAACTTGATAGACTGGCACTGTCTCAACCTTTGATCACTGCCTCGCTTGAATACTACCTCGCTTGAATACTCCCTCGCTTGACATTCAAGGAATTCAAATTCAACATTTGCTGATTTGTTCCTCATGCAATGAATACAATCATAATTATGACTGTGAATACCTGGCTCTTCTTGAAACTTGCAATCCGAGCGTACCAAGGTACCTAACGACTCTAATGATGAAGATCAGCGGTTGGACATGATATGCGAAGTGTATAAGTTGACAGTCGATGATGCAACCATAACTGAATTTAACAGATATGACAGCTAAGAAATATTTGCTACGGATTGCATGAATCTCTGATTTTGTAGAGCAGCCAGTGTAAAATCTGGGTTATGCGCTATGAAAACACCTAAACTGTGTTGTGCTACGAAAACAACTAAAGCATTTCGTAACACATAAGAACCTTTATAACAAGCTTGATATAGAGAGTCTATGTAAGTTATGGGACCAATGGTGAATGAGAACAGACTATTGATTTTTATTTAAACATCCTACCAAGACTCCTAAGACACTAAGACTTAGATACTAAAGTAAACATGGAAAGACTAAACTCAGACTAACACCTAACGCTCACAATCAAACTGATGTGAATAATTTAGAAATTGCTTCTTAAGTGATAACACTGCACAAGGGCGGTCATCCTCTCTATGTTTTAGCATATGAAATATGGGATGTTCATCATCCGTACCCGAGTGAAATGCATGAGCAACCTAATGTGATAAGCATATAGTCGGGAGAAGTGACCTTCACAACTGAAATACTTCATGATTAATTTCATCAGTGGAGCATACTCATCTTTGAGATATCGGAAAGGGAACACTCTATTTAGCAGCCTCAACAAATCGGGTTTAATATATGGCTCATAATACTACCGGTCAATCTTCTTCCTCTTGTTCCATGGTTCTCCAATGTTGGGTATGTCAGTTGCTAATGAGATAGAATCTGGTGTAAGTGTGAAAGTGACACCAGCCAAAGTAACTCGATCACCATGTAGATGTGATACAAATAAGCGAGCCAACTCATGATGGACTTGAACAGTAGCAACCTTCTCACAAAATTCATAACATGATTGAAACTGGAAACAAGAAACGGCAAGAGGGCAGGCCTGCAATTCTGTAAGGGTGGTCGGTTCTTCTCTAACATGTCTACCACCTTTATGAGGCCTCCGAGGTGCATGTCCCTCGATGGGCGAGTCACTTTGGGTCTCCACTTCATAATCGGATGAATGACCGGATGACATAACTACTGCTATATAAATTGCCTTGGAGAAATAGATGCTGGCGATAGAACTATGTTTGGACTGCTCTTTTGTGATGTGGCTGAATTCTACCACCAAAGGGAAAAATGCAACAAGGGACTGTTAGGAAGAGGGAAAGTAGTAAGGGATTAGGGACTATTGGGACTATATGGATTAGGGAAATGTAGGAGGGTTTTGAGGGATTTGAGGTATAGGGTAGGGGTTTGGGGTTTTTTAAATGTGTGGAAGGGAATTGGGGATAGGATTTGAGAATTTGGGAAAGAGAATGTAGGAGAAGGAATTAATGAACATAGGGGGGGGGTAGGAAATTAGGGAATGTTGAAAACACAGGAGAAAAGGGATGGAGGAGTGACTTTGGTAGCAAAACAGTGATTTTGAAACCCACAGCAAGTTCCCTTGAGGTATTTTAGAGGTAAGGTTTAAGATTTTTGTTTCAACTGTTATCACCCATAAAACACCATAACTTATCACAAAATTTGATGCAACATCAAGAAGAAGGCTCTACCTAGCAAATCCACGCAAGGTATGGGCAATTTAGTGAAATTTCAAGCAAATTCGAGCCTTGGACTGTATGCACCACGCCACATACCCATTGTGCCGCACCATCCTAGTGCACCGTGCCTGTGTAATTTTACACTGTGCTTTCGCTCCCAGTGCACCGCGCTGGCCCAATGCGCCTCGTCACCTGCTCTATGCGCCGCGCCGGCCCAGTTTGATCCAGCTTCACCCAAATTGTGCACTTACTCACCCAATTCACTTTGAATTGCTTCTCTTTGATCTTGGTATGTGAATGACATTGATCCTCATGGAAAAACGCTTTATAAAGACATGGATTTGATTTTTGTTTCCTCAAAACCCATTTTTGTAATTTTTTGGCATTAGCACTTCTTGACTTTTAAATACAGCGCTATTCTTTTTGTTTCCTCTTTAATTTTAGCTTAAATGATGAATCTTTTGGCTATTTTTTGCAGGGATAGCTGACATGGAATTTGGCAAAGGAGACCAGGGCTGCGCTTGAAGAATTTAATAACTGAAATTTTTTTTGAAAATTCTTACAAAATATGAAATGCCGAATTTTATTCAAAATAGAGTTTTGAAGAAAAATCATAATCCATCCATATGATGATGAAAACATTTGAAATGACAACTTATTAAGAACCTCCCTTTGGCCTGCTGGCTTTATTGGACATCGTGAAGACACAATTTGTGAAACCCTAGACCTAGTGACTGAAATGAATCTTGCTAATCAAAGGACTAAAGCAGGATGGTAAGTGACTCAAAGACTTGATTTCGATGAACAGACCTGAGCCAGTAGTGCAATGCATGAGGGGTAATGAATAACAAGACCCTTCCGTCAGATTATGGCATGCCCCTAGTGGAATGCAACTGAGTGAAACGAGCGAGACACCTAAAAATGAGATGCAATAAGAGAAATGATCTCTGATGGAGGGTTGACAAGACCGACTCTAACATTTGCTACAACAAAAGAAGAATGAGCAGGGAGTTTCACATTGATCCCAAAATTCATATTTATTAGGTAAAAAATACTATGTTGGATTTGGGATCAAATGTAAATATATTTCCGAGAAAAACTTGGGAAGCGTTGGGTAAAACTAGGTTGGTGTTTTCTCTTATTTAATTATGCATGGCTAATCAGTATTGTATTATTATCATTGGTCGTATGGAAGATTTTGATGTTGATAATTTTTGAAGTGAAGAGATATGCAAACTTTGAAGTCATTGATGTTATGGGTGATAAAGATCCCTTTCCAGCTTTGTTGGGAATAGACCATGCCTTTGAAAACTATGTTGTTATCGATCTTAAATGAGAAACCATGACTTTGGAAGGGGACAGTGTTAGCGTTATCCAACCTTTGAATCCCTATAAAGGTCCAAGGTTTACAAAACATGTTGATAATGTAGAAGAGCCCAATATTTTGGATCAACTATATCATCTTTTTGCATGGAAGAAAGAGGGACATATAAATCCTAAAACAGATGGTTTTCTTAGCTAGAGGAGTGTCGAACATACAAAATATATTTCATATGTTGCACTAGAGTCTATATTACTAGAAACAAGGGGATCATATGTTGCACAACTATTTATGGTTCATGTTGGATCAATACAGAGTTAAGGGATCACCCTACTTTCGATTGCATTGGATTTGTTGTCAATTTTATTAAATAAGTTGATTCAAATATAGATGAAATACAAAAGATTCATTTGATGGATGATTCCCTACAAGAAACCCCTGTGAGATGGTGGGGAGCTTATTATAACTAGTTGCAAAACTAGGACTTAATTAATTCTACTATGCTATGTTGATTTACTATTCCTGAGAAGAATTTAGATGTTATTCCTTGTTGGTTTGATGGGTCGTGACCCAAGTTTAGTGTTAGTTAGCCAAGCAAATACCTACACTACTAGCCCTTTCGACATCAACCCACAGAGCACGGGCCGAAGTATCACCCGAAGCAATATGGGGGGATGCAGGAACCAAGCTTCCACACCCTCAGATGGCTGTGATGTCGATCTATACTTCCTGATCTTGCCTTTGTGTAGATTGCTAAGCCTTTAGGGCTTATTGATGTTTCTTTTCTTCCGTCCTTCAGTACCTCCGTGAAGGTATCCGACTGATCTTCGCGCAACCCTAACTAGAGGTCTAGGCACTTACGCACCCCTGTGGCTCCGTTACTGTATAAGTTCCTAAGTTATCTTAATTGTTAACTAATGTACCATGCATTTACACTTATATTCATGTAAACCTATATTATCATTTGCGTTCCATTAACATATATAACCAAATAAATTCATGCATCAAATAAGCATTATAAGGTAACCTAGATCATAACATAATATAATCATATGCATTAAACAGAGAGAAGATACATAGTGATTTGCAGAGTACTTCTCTTTATTGATATCTCAAGTTTAGTACAGACTCTATCCACCCTATGCACATAGCTACAGGGGTCCACGCACTCAGCTACGAACTTCCACCTTAGGCCTCTGCGCACTCAGCTACAGAGCCTCTACTTATGCTAAGACCCGAGAACACTTAGAACTTCCTACCCACAAACTCTTTCTACCATTACTTCCTTGCCTTAGACTCTTCTAAGACTCCATTTTTATACAATCCCATGGTTCGTGAACCATGGGTAGATTTCTACAACCAACATGATACTTTACAAAACAAAGTCGGACAACCCTTTGACATCTTCGTGCTCCGTGACCACAAAATGCAGATACTTTACATCTTTATTAAAAAAATTGCACTGTCTGTCCCAAAACATGGGCTTTTAGCCCCAAAACTAACTCTTGGGGAACTCGTTCCCAACAGGCCCCCAACACAAACATGGTGACTCACCCTCGAGTCACTTTGTGGGTGTGGAGATCCTGGTGTGAAGACCCCTAGCTCGACTTGTACGACTACTACCTCGGCGGTGCACTGCGCGGACACCTGCTTTATTTCCTTGACCAACTGCTCTGTTGTTCGCCCTACACTGTCAGCTTGAAGCTTCTGTTGCGTATCCTACAGACTAGTGAACTTGCATTCAATGGAGGTCATGATCAAGTAGGCCTCATCCAACCAAGGCTTCAAGTGCACCTTAAGCACACTATAAGAAAAAGGACATTGGTGAGGGGTGAAAAATGTCACCATAAGCTCATTAGTGACGGTCAAAAGACCCTTTGTCACCAAAAACTAAATGTCACCAAAGGTGGCATCACCAAAAGTATAGGTGTTGTACTGACATTCAAAGTTCATCACTAATAATTATTTATAATGACGAATAGCGACCGTCACCATTTCATATGAGCAATGGTGATGGACCATATCCTTCATCACCAAAAACTGAACATCACCGAAAGTGGCATCGCCAAAAGTATAGGTGTTGTACTGACATTCAAAGTCCGTCACCAATAATGATTTATAATGATGGATAGCGACCGTTACCATTTAATATGAGCAATGGTGACGAACCATAGCCTCCGTCTCCAAAAATTGAACGTCACAAAAAATATAAGTGTTATGGTGACATTCAAGGTCGATCACTATTGATTATAATGACAGATAGTGGTCGTGACCATTTCATATGAACAACAGTGATTTATTGTGATGGATCTTCCATTGCCATCATTATTAGTGCATATATATGGTGACATTCGATGACCGTCACCAAAAGTTGCATTGCCAGAAGTATAGGTGTTGTGGTGACACTCAAGGTCCATCACGAATAATGACTATAATGATAGACATCGACTGTCACCATTTCATATCAACAACAATGATTTATGGTTACGGACCTTTGAGGGCCGTCACTATTGACGTGTATATATGGTGGCGTTCGTTGACCGTCACCATTTCATATTTTGGTGCAAGTCGAAAAATGTCACCAAAGCTCATTGGTGATGCTCAAAAGAGCCTTCGTCACCAAAAATTGATAGTCGTCGTTCCATATGGATGTCAGGGCATGATGGAATCAAACCACCAACCTCCTATTTGTGAAGCAGATGCTCTTCCATTGAGCTAGCACCCTTTAAAGCATTATAGTTTTAAAAATTAGACCTTGAAACTTCATAAATTGTAAATTCTACAGCTTTCAATAAATTGAAATCTCGACAATATTTTACTAAATAAGCAAAGCAACATCAAAGTTGCAATTCCCTGCCTAATGGTTATGGAAGTTATGAAAAGTGGGTGGAGAAAAAAATAATTATGTATAAAAGAATCAATATGTTCAGTTGAATACTCAATTAGAAGTGAAACTTTGAGGACATTTACAATCTATAAATGACCTATAACTAGAAAATGCACCAAATATTGGAAAAGGAAATGTCATAAATGAATAGCATATGGAAGAAGAATATTGATGAAGAGAGATGCAATATGTTATAGGTTGAGTGAAAGAAAAATCTCAATGTTGTTGTTTTTTTGCGTTTAGATATTTGAATGATATCTAAACTTCTGTGCAAATGTAACACGGATCTCCAAAAACCATCAACGGCATATGATAAAAAAAATATTATATATATATATATATATATATATATTATTATATATATATTATATATATATTATATATATATATATAATCCCCTTTACATAAACCAACATGCAATTTGGAATTTCACAAGTCCGCACTCAAAACATAACAAAAACCAACAAATAAAAGAAATTGACTTGGACAGAAAGCAATATCTTCACCTTCATTCTTGAGTTGCTTCTGTTTATTTGAATTTGATACGTGACATTCTTTATCTTAAAAGGAATCAAAATCATCATAGTATTAAATCATCCAACACAGACTTTGGATATCCCACTGTCATTTGTGTTTTTGTTGCCATGCCTAAAAAGCATGGAGTTTCCTATCGATAATAGAATAAGATGTGTGTCTGTTGCTCAAGAACACATTCCTTATTAAAAATTGTTACCTGACCGAAACCAAAGGGACAACACAATATCAGTGTACACAAAATCCCCTACCGAAATATAATCATGAATTAGCAAATAAGTCTAAAAGAGGTTCTTAATTAATAAACTTTGTATTTGGAAATATTGTTTCTTTATATTTAAAAAATACTGTGTTGTACAATGCTTCTGTCTATTTATCCAAGCAATTATATCATAGCATATGTCACACACTGGTAATCTACAGTACCTAAAGTAAAAAAGGCAAATTTGCTCAAGAAAATAGATTTAGAAAAGAGATTTGAAAACTATAAGTTTGTCATCATGCAAGTTGTGCAGGCTATGCAAGTAGCCATTATTTCAAATTGGTTGATGTTTCAGCCCTAACAGTTATTGTGACAACCACAATGAATTAATCAATATAGCAGCTAATTATGTATTCCGGTGTGTAAAAATACCAACACCTGAAAGGATATGTCAAATTTAAGAAGTTTTTAGTTTACATATAAATAGAAAAGGTATAAAATCATGTTTAACAATAGAAAGGGATTAGTAAATATGGGAGCTATTGTAGTCAAAGCAGTGAGCCTTTTGTAAAGGTAATTTAATTTGCAAGGCTAAAAAAGAATGTCTACCTGTAATGGCACAACACCAGCTCCATCCCCGAAAAGAACATAGGAGCTCTGGTCCGTCCAATCAACATATCTAGAAAGAGCATTGGATCCAATACCCAAAACATGTTTATATCCACCACCTGTCATTCTTCCAATAATACTAACCATAAGTAAATGAATTATACAAAAAAAATTGGATTTATCAGCAATAAGAATTGACACAACAACTCACCTTTTAGGAAACATGTAGTTGTTACAATACCCAACACAAATCCATTACAAGAAGTTGTAATTTCGAAAGCCAAGGCTTTTATACAACCCACCTCACTTTGTACCTGATATCAAAATTACATTTTTTTTCTAATATAGAATCATGAGTATGAATAATTAATGCAAAACTTTACAAAAAAATATCTAAAATCTACGTGTAGTAAACTGTATTTGTTAAAAATATACAAATTGACACAAAAAAATACCAATTTAATATGGTTAAGGGGAAAAAAGGTTATTTCCTAAAGACATAGATTGTCAGCATGCAAAAACCTAATCCTAACATTAACATGAAATCCAAAAAAAATGGAACTTTTGAGAGTCAGAAAACAAAATATTTTATAGACCCTTGGCTGGATCCCATTTAAAAACTGGAACAATTATTTATTTCCATAAAATAAACACATTCACAATCACTAATATCAATTACTTTTCATTTGGACATCACGAGGCAATCCACTTTGTGGTGGCTACCACATGCAATTTTCATTCAAACCCAATGGGAATGTAGTTGCAAAAATATGTTCATATACCAACATAATTATCGATATAGATGGAATACTTTGTGGTACCATTTTGTTACATATGTGAGAAGCAAATACTACTAGCAGAGAATTGGTATTTTTTAAAAACATAATACACACATGCACACAAGAACAAGTTTTGAAGACACCAAATCATGCAAGTGATTTCAAAATGTATCCCAATGAGAAACTCTTACAATGAAGTTCTTTCATTAAGTCTGTGTAAATACATTTGAAATTGGTTTCTACCTTGAATATGAAACAAATGTAGCCTCAATCACAAGGCCCACAGTATTGAAGGAAGCTCATTTGTTGAAAATTCAAAACATTAAACCTAATTATTTACTGAAGTGTGGTTTACTGACCATGGGACATGTGGGTTAGAGGACCATCAAATTCTGTTGAATGATTAAAATAGAATCTGCTTCACTATGATATTTCATATGTTGTGTCACTTAGTCTAGTTAGTCATGAAAAATATGCTCACTTTCTCATCTTGCTTATGGTCTGCTTCTAGTTTGTCTGTGTTCTAACCTCCATCTTGTATCAATTGTTTCAACCATTTGTAATTTTTTGTCTTTATGCAATATGCAAAGAGGTTTTCAATACCTTTGCAGATCAAATAGGGCGATTCTATAAAATTTATAGAATTTTATATATGGTGATCTAGACATGCCCTATTTGATCTGCAAAGGTATTGAAAACCTCTTTGGATATGCAGGCAAGTGGAAACTCTGAGCTAAAAATTCAACTTTAAAAAAGGGAACAACAAAGTTTCCTTAGGGAATGAAAAAAAATTACAAGCTTCTTTTCTATACGTCTTATAGGTTATTTCCTTAATGATTTTTTGATTGGATTTTGAATTGTTGTGAGACTCAACTCAAACAAATTCATGAATAGGTGGCTAAATGGTAAATATAGGTATGCTCCAAAAGGATATAGGATATTGACAAAGCTGTTGTTATAAAAAAGTCTCTTAAGACACCAAGAAGCAAGTTGATAAAATAAGGAAAATAGGGATGCTTAGCATGTGGAAAATAAGGATGCTTTGCATATATTATGACAAGGCACTATAAACTAATTGCAAGGAATAAGATACTAAAATATGATAGAATGATTATTTTTGACCCATAGATTTGCAAACAAGAGGCACAAGTTCATTCAGAAAGCAGAAGGATTTTCACAAGGTAATACAAACTATTTGTGAGAAGCAACAGACTAAACTAGGATAACAATCATACGCTTTAAGTTAGAAATTTGCACATGTACAGATTCCTCCGTATGCAACAAAAGAATTTTGATATGAGAAATTATATACAATACCTACCCTATATAAGAGAAATTATATACAAGAACGTCCCTGAAATTTTCTAGGAATGTCTCAGGTATGGCCAGAAAGTCCCTTCATCCCTAATGAAATCCATCGCATAAAGGGACATTTCCTTACTCCCCAAAAAACCAGAACAGTAGGTATGATATTTTCAATTTCTTTTTTTTTTTAGGGGTGGGGGGTGGCGCAAGAATAGCAAAGGATAATTCCAACCATTTTATCATCAACTTGTAGTTAACATCTTTAGATCCATGTTCAGCTCAGTGTTGCTGAAATTTGAAAATGGACAATCCAAACTAGAAACAACTAGTTCTAGTACTGCTTTGAGCATTTTTAGTCAAAACCCACCCATGAAACTAGAGTTGATAAGTTTTTCCCAAAAATTCCAGTTCAGGAAAAAACCGATCAAACTAGACAGTTTGACCAATTTTGTACCATTGGAGCCCCAACCCCAGAAAAAGGAACAAACAAACCTACAAAAAATCCTAAAACTGCCATAAACCTCATTTCCCATCTATTTAATTATTCCCCCTATATTTTCTTCACAACCTTCTCATTGATCATTTAAGCAACAAAGAGTGTTGATTCAACAATCTTCTTGTGCTAATTCATAATGCTTCTCAATCTGATTCAAAGAGTTTCATCCGATAATTTGGAGCACTCAAGATTTGATTGGGGAGTTTCTTAGATCTATTAATAAACCTTATTTGGATTAAGACTTGGATTATTGATTTGATTGGGGTGCTTCTTGTGTTTTTGGTAATGTTGTAAACATCATGTCAGCAAAAATATCACCAAGAATCAAGAAAAGAAAATATTGACAACATCATGAAAATATCACAAATTATAGGCAAATTTAAAAAATACAAAATTATTCAAAGACAAATAATTGAATTTATGCCCCTCCATCGATGAGTAGGGAAAATAATTTCATGCATCTCATGATAATATCGAGATATTTACAATATTATCATGCTATTTTTGAGAATGAAAACATTGCACAGTTTATCGGCAATAATATCGTTCGGGGGTAAAATTTGTGACATTGCAATAATACCAGGACCATGATAATAACAATGTTTGCAACATTGGTTTTTGGAGCTACTCTTTTGTCGATTCTAGATGTTGATTCAATATGTTCTTGCAATTGATTTAGATCTGCTCCTGGAACTGATTCAGAGTGAAGACTTGGAACTTGTAAAGGTATTTACAAATATTCTTCAAACCCTATTTTTGTTAAGAGAGTTTGTTAAAAAAATCTAGAAATTAAATGTAAGGCTTTATTTGCAAATTATTTATGTGGTAGAAAAAATGCCATGGCTCCCAAACATAAAACGGATCCTACATGGAACCATTGCCAAATAGTTGGGGATGAAATGTTATGCAACTATTGTCCCAGGGAAATTGGTGGGGCGGTGGTTATACATAGATTAACAGTCGAAACAACACCTAGAAAATATACTAGGGAAAATTCAATATCTATCTAAAAACCCAGCCAAATTATAATCTGACATGCAAGTTGCTATTGAAAGCTATAACACGAGGCAAAATATATGCAAGAAGAAATAGGAAGAAATGGAAGTGATCATGATAATGAAACCCATAGTTCTAAAGACTCCACTACTCATCCTACTAGGGATACCTTTAGAATCCCAATCCATCCAAAACATGAGGGTAATTATGACACAAAGAACACAACCCTAACAGGCAAAGAGTTAACTCAATCTTTGTATCCAACAGGAAACAACACCCTTAGTTCTTAGCCCACCATTGATAACAAATGGAGGAAGTTGCTTGGGAATGCATGGCTAGATGGTGACATGATGCAAAGATAAATTACAATCTAAGTTCAACAAGATACTAATAGGGATCTGGACACAAATTTGCCAAATTTTTGAAAAGCCAAGATCCAGATATAGTAGGAAAATGGCAAGTAAAAAAATATTTTGTAATATATAGAGAGAGAGACAATTTAAAAAACAATTAATAATCAAAACCATTAAGGAATGACAAGAGTAAAACTACAAGTTTGTAACCAAAACCAAAAAAAAAGAAAATTTAAACCAATTAGTGTTTCATCACTTGCAAAACAAAGTGAGCTTAATGAAGTTTTATTCCATGTAAGTGAGGAGGTTTTGGCAGGCCTTTTTTTAGTATGCACAAAAAAATATCAATTCTAGACTTTCCTTCATCTATTCCTTCCTTTGAGTACAATTATTCAATCCCCATTCTTACAGAGTAAGCCTTATTTCCTTCCATATTCAATAGTTCCTAATTAAGTGTTCCTTGTAATGATGCTCCCTAATTCTTCATTAAATATAAGATCTAGTACTACTCGGAGTCTTGATATGTAGGGAGAATATGTTTTCAACTTATAGAACTTTAAATGGTCATTCTAGTTAAAATACCTTCAACAACTTTGTAGTCTTTGTTGTTTCTAAGGCCTTTGGGATTGCACATCCAATACCAAGCCCTGTTGGCTAGGGATAAGATTTCTTAACAACGTGTTAGTGCTACATACACTCATGTTCCCAACATCAACATCAAAGTTGAGGTGCCTTGTTTGATTAATCCACAAAAAATGAAATGATTAAATTTCCTGGTGACAATGTGTTTGTAACAACACTTTCCCAATAACTACAAAACCAAAATATAAAATTTTCGTAGCTACCTCACATAGACCTTATTAGAAATTTGGAATTCCAACAACTCTATCCACTTTATTAATATAACAAATAGGATTTTCTAGCAAGCAATCACAAAAAATGTCTATTTACATAAAATATTTGGAGGCTTTCTAGTATTAGCTGCAAAAGTAATAAACAAAAAATATTTTACAATAGCTCTAGTCATCATCAAATAAGTAAATGACACTTGGAGTGTTACTATAGTGATCCATAGAATTAGAATTTGGTTGTGTTGTAACTAGGAGTGAAGGTGGCACTTAAAATTTTGGGGCACAAGAAGTTTCTTCTGTTATCAGAAAAACATGATTAGATGCATTATTTCCATAATCAGATGATCCTCCAACATCACCATTATTTTCAAACAAAACACTTTCCCATTTGGCCTGTTTCATGTCAGTGCTGATGAAATTTTCTACAAGACTAATGTTACCGGTTTGTTGCAAATTAGAATATGAAATATGGGGCATGCCTGGTGTTTTTCTAGGCATGCCACCAATGAGAATGGAAAAGGAGACTGAAAATTTCCCACTGCAATCTTAGTAGCACCTTCTGTGCCTACTTCCATAACAACACTAGCACTAATCGTAGTCAAGTTTTCACATTAAGCATTTTCCAAAGAAAAATAATTGCACAAAATGGAACTTAAATGACTTTGGTGTAATGCATTACAACCCAAAATAAACAATCCATAATTCAAGCTTATGTTTAGGATAACTACGAAAGTGACCAATATCATCATGTTGTACTCTTTGAGAGGTGAGAGAGTTCATACTGGGAAACATCTAATTTGATATTATTGCTCCAATTTCCCTTAGCTTGCAGTCTTGTTTCAATCACAACTCCACCTACAACAATTAACCCTTCACATGCCAAATGTTTCTAGTTGATACATTAGGGATAGAAAGATTGTTGGGTTAGGAATTTCCTTGTGATGTTTGTCCAAGTTGAGTATTTTACAACATCGGGCATTAATTAAACCTTTGATTAGGGACCTGTGAACCTAGAAACAAATGAAAAGCCAAATGTTGTTCCAATGAGGATTAGTGAGTGAAGCAATTATTGTGTATTTCTTATGTTGTAGTTAACATCAGAAGTCAAGTTAGGCATGAATAATTGAATTGTTTTTTCCAAAGGTTCTCCATAAATGGTGCACATGGAATAGATCCAAACCATGACCTAGTGTGCTAAAATTGTGCTTTCTCCCAAATGAGTAGCCATGTATGTAATAAATGTGTAAAATTCCACCTTAGACATCAATGTTAGAAGTACTAGACTAGAAATACAAATAACTTGTTGTTCCTCCATATAAGAAATGACTCTAGCAGACAGATTGTATTCTTTGTGATGAATGGATCTCAAAGTCAAAAGAGATCCAATAATTAGTGAAGTTGTTGTTGCAAATTCTACTACAGACACTTTGGGAAACCATACCAATTAGCATGAATAGCCATGCATAACCTCGAAGCTGCACTATTATGCTTATCATGGCATCCGCGTATTTCAGATATCAAACCACTATGCCACTTGTTAGCTTACCATGAATTTTGAGGGTATGATAAAACTATTTTTGAAAACCAGTTGTGGGGATTGAGCCCAATAGTTGGCTACTAGATAATCCCTACAAATTTGAACTTGGTACACATGGTTTGCTACCTACAAGCATTTATCAAATTGAACAATGAAAGGGTAGAAGACTACTATGTATTGCATAGAACATAATGCCCTTGCTGATGTGTATGGGCTAAAACTCCAATAAATGACTATTGATGGGCTCTAAGAGAATCACACAACCCAAATCATTCATAAAGTATTAGAGTCACCACTTTATTAGATGGTTCTAGTCCAGTCTAAGCCTTCAGTTTCAATACCAATTCCAACTTCTAAAACATTGTTTGTTTGTCTTGATCAATACATTTGTTGTGCAGTTCCTTGAAGCCAATCAAATATTGCATATCACATATATGCTTAAATCCCATGGATCTTCTAAGCATTATATCTTTTTGTTAGTATTAAACTAACATAAATGCATAGATTCATATATAGATAGGCGTTCTGAATGAACAATCTTTGAAAGGAATCCACATTATCATTACCTTAACTCTAGGGTGTTGTATTTTAAAAATTTGGCAAGGTCTTGAAAGCTTCATTGTTGGTTGAATGATATTGTTTGTCTTTAATTTTGGATATTGGTTTATTTCTCATATTGTTGAAACATTGAATAAAAATCATGTCAATATATCCACACAAGAGAATGTTGTAAAACACACTCCAAACCTTATGCCATAGAAAGACAATGGAATTCATGCCATTAGGCTCCTGCTTTCCTTTCCAGAGTCCATTGGAGACACATGAATAAAACTTAACCAAGACCTGCATATAAATGATGCTTGATCAGAGGGATCCACCTAATACCATGCATCAGAAAATGGTGAAATCCCATGGATGATACTCAACCAATATTTTCATATAAATGATGTTTGATAAGATAGATTCCATAAATTAGAATGCATTAGACAATGGTGAAATCCCAAGGTTGTTGTAAGAGTTACACCCCATCTTCAAGGTTTGCATGTATAGAATGAGAAGATCACTAATTACTTAGGTTGAGCGATCCAAAATGTTTTTTTGGTAAAGTCAAAGTGGCTAGGTAGATTGAAGCCTCTTTCGACTAAGGTTTAATGCTATAGCACTAAACCCATGATACCATAGGCTTGACTCATAAAGCTCTAGCAGAGACAAGATGTGGAAGGGTATTCAACACTATCAACAGTAGCACACTTCACCTTGTACATCTCCCCAGAATCATAGTTACTTGGTTTGTGTTCATGTTTGAACATCAAATTCAAAAAAAAATCACCCCATACAAAAATTCAATAAAATTCACCATTAAATTCAAATATATCTATATAAAAAACATACATATAATTTTTCAATATAACATATATCAGATAATAAATATATTAAATTTAACGTTTATAAAACATGATACATATAACTTAATAATTGAAAAGAAAATATTGACAACCCTTATTTATTATAGATTCAAAGATATGTTTAGGCCAAATAATTTACAGATATAAATTCACTAAAGATAACCATTCAAGAAGATTTTGTTGAAAGAACAGGAACCAAATGCAAAAAGGTGAGTCTCAATGTATAGCACAATGTTTCAATAAGTGGCACAAATACAACACAATTCATAATCTTGGAAAACTGGAGGAGAAGGTTAATGGACAAAAAATTGCTACCAACAATAAGCATATAGAAAAGGACTTGTCTCACATCATCCCCAATGCAGAGTTTTCAAGAAACAAGAAGAGAAACCCCTTTTTGACCATAGATCTATAATAACATGCCAAATAAATGATAACCTGTCACATGGAATCAACCTCAAAGAAGAACCACCTATTGAATGGTATCAAAGGAAAGCTACAACAATTCAATGATGAATACTACTTGTTGAAAGCCCTCCAAGGTTTAGAGCTTGCTCCAAAAACTAGGGATGAGAGACAGAGGGAAGACCATGAGGCTGGAGAAGACATTCACCATCCCATTTCCTTGAAGTGAATGAATAACATGAAAAATATTAGGTCCCTCTCTCTATGAGGGTTTAGTTTATATATTTTATTTCTATTGTTCTAATAGCATGGGATTTAGGGGCTAGTAGCCAAGCTATATACAACACTGGCATGTCTTGCTTCTATTATATTAAGTGGACAATAACCCAACTATACTTAGTATTATTTTCTTTTGAGTATATTACAAGACAATGGATAAGGGCCCAACACTATTGTTCTAAAACTTGGTCTGACTTGGCTCGATGGGTCAGTTTGGTACCAAATAAGACCTACTCAGCCAAGTAGATGCATGATGACCCCATACAAAATCCAAGAAAAAAATTCTATAAAGAGATCTCCCACCCCTCTATTTGGCTCACACCTTTCTCACAGATCATTTGTGAGCATTTCAAGTTTTAGAGTAGATCTGAAATCTTGAAGAGCAATGTTGCACTTGAGCTTGGTGCTAGTTTTTCATTTGTTTGAGATTGTTTGCAATGGATTTAGGGAGCTTAATCAAAAGGCTATAATGTATCTTGAAGCTTGGAGGAGTTGTGTACCAAATTCTTGTGCTCACTGCCCATTATTTTCATTTCCAGGCATGTTTTCCCTCTCTTTAAATTGCAAATGTATATGCTCTAAAATCTGTCCTTGTTTTTAATCTTTTTCTCTTCAAAATTCAAATATGTGTCTCTTTAAATTACAAATGAAAATCATCTGAAATCTGTCCTTGTTTTGAATTTGATGAGACAATGGACAGGGCCCTAACACTAGTGCTCTAAAACTTGGTTTGACTTGGCTCAATGGGATGATTTGGTACCAAATAAGCCCAAAGCCAAGAAGATGCATCATGACCCCATACAAAATCAAAGAAAAAATAAGTATTAAATTAAAAAACTCAAAAAACCAAAGCATTAAACTGAGAAAATTGCTTAAAAGAGATCTCCCATCCCTCTATTTGTCTCACACCTTTCTCACATAGCATTTGTGAGCATTTGGAGTTTTGGAGCAAAGATGAAAACTTCAAGAGCAATGTGAAGACAATCCACCCCTCTCAAGAAACTGCATTGCCATGGAGAATGAGCTGTTGTTGCTTCAAAAGCAGTCAAAGGACTTTTAATTGTACCATGAGCATAGAAATAATTCACCACTGTTGTATTGCACATTTGTTTATGGTTGTCATATATAACTGCTATCATGTCATCCACAACTTTCCTAGGGTAGTGACACTTTGAAGAAAGTGATGACTCACACTCAAATGAGCTACACTTCTCATCCACATCAAGACTTTGGATCCCTTGGAACAATGATAGAGCCTCCAACAAATGGTTAAACTAACTATGATGCAGAGGGCACAATTAACAACGAAGAAGAATTCACAAGGTACTCCAAAAGCTTGCAATAGCTTTGTAATGCCTCTAACAACCAAGGTACATGCTATAGCTTCTCATTTTTTGTCTCCATTCCTTGCTGTGACATAAATGGTACTATCCATAGAGAATGACCTGTTTTTGCTTCAAAAGTAGTCAAAATACTTTTAATTGTACCATGAGCATAGAAAGAATTCACCACTGTTGTATTACACATTCGCTTATGGTTGTCATATATAACTTTTGTCACGTCATCGACTAATTTTGTGTTTGACTCCTAAATTTGTTAACACAATTTTCGTATAAATCGGCCTTGAAGAGTATTGGAAATTTTCTAAGAAAGTACCTGACAATGCAACCTCCCATAGTTGGTCACATGTCTTGTACTATTATTTTTGGAAATGAATCTTCATATAGGGATTCCTCTGAAATTCAATGTTTTTATCTAGAAACAGGGTTTATATTATGAAAAGGTTACCCTTCAGTGTCGGTCTTGCCATGAATATGGCATATAGCTCTACTATTTCCCTCTCCATTTTGATTTTTGTGTAGCTTGGGAGGTACTCCAAGCCCGAGGGTTTGGGGTTTGGAGGGTAAAGCACCACAAGTAGGCTTTTGGGCTTGGAACCCAAGCATGGGGTTTTGCACCCATAAGGATTCAGGTCAAAACCATCAAGAATTTGAGCATGGGAAAATTTGGGGTGATAGAGCTTGGTGTGTCGATTCCAACGCTTCAAAGATCACCCAAATTAGAGCTCTAGAACTTGAGATATGAATTTTTGAAGGTCATGAGTGGGTTTACACCATATGTGTCAAGGTTGACTTGAGTTAAATAAGCCTCTTGACAAGTTGGATGGTCCTAGAATGATGTTGGAAGAATCCATCTTGTTTAGTATAAATAAGAGGTGATATGTGATCATTTAACCATTCACTTTGCGCAACATAAGGACTACAAAAGGGTAGCGTAGAAGGGGAAGCGGCCACTAATTAGCCACAGGAGACTAAGGCAGGACAACGAGGAGAAGAAGGGTTGTTTTGGAGCCCCTTATGACTATGTTGAGGATTATCCCATGTTGCAACTAGGTTGAGGGTGTTAAAGGCTAAACACAGGATTGATATGGTAGCAACAAGGTGAGTTAAACCCTGTTTTGTGTGGGCTATAGGCATTAAAGCTTAACTGTGGTAGGCCACAGGCTATACCACCATAGGAAGGCATCTACACAAGGTTGTTTGGGGTGGTATATGCCTAGAACAATAACACAATAGGTGGGCACGATCCCATGGTTGGGTCACATTGATTGGAGGTTCTTTGGGTGGTATATTGAGAGTTGTTGTAGCGTGCAAGTGCCCTAACTAGGGACAACATAGATATATCAAAACTGAAGTTGAGTTTGCCTTGTGTTGGGTCAAAGTTTTGACGATTATTTGGATCAATCTACATTACAGTTTGTTGGGAGCCATTTTTTGGAGTTGCCTTAGGCATGAAGGAACTCCAACTAGGAGTAGATCTTGCTATGAGTGATGTAGGTGTCCTAGTGTGGACAAAGTCATTGCAACCTATGGAAGCTAAGGAGTTAGGGATCACATGGCATGTTAGAAGCCTTAACAAATGGCCAGTTTCACAGTGAAGTTTGGAGCCTAAATTTGTGCAATAGCTCCTTTATTGTAGAGAAAAGGGAAGATGTGGAGAAGTTTGTGGGCAATCATGTGTAAGGGTGTCCTAGGTGTGGGGATGCCCTAACTAGGTGCAGATGCTACATCATGGACTTGGTCACTTGTGGACTGTTGGAGGGTAGTGTCAAAGTGGACCAAGTGTGGACATGGATTGAGCACTTATGGTCTGCTGTAGGATAGCATGATATTGTCCAATTTGGAGCCTAGTGAGAAAAAGCTTGATGGAAAAAGGTAGTTGTGAGAGAGGTAGTTGTTGAGCTAAAGGGTCTGATCAACCAGGAGTAGTTGTGGAGCCCAATACTTGTGTGTGTAAAAGGACTTCTACAACAGATGATGGGTAGTCCTCCTAGCCCATGTTCATTGTGGGAGATGGACATCTTGTAGTGATAGGTGGTAGCCCTTCGTGCCCTATGTTGGTCTTCATTGATGTAGTGCAAGAAGACCAAAGTGAGTTGAAGTCCCTGACTAGCTGATGAGCAACAGTGGGGAGCTAAGAATTGTTCACAAGTGGAGATGTGAAAAATTCGACAGGAGTCTTGATGTGTTATGGCCTTGATGGACAAAGGTGCAACTAGAGAGCATATTGACAGCCAAGGTTTAGTGTCTAGATGGACTTGGAGTATTGAAAGAGGTAGGAGCTATAGATCGGGAGCTGAAGGACCAGGCAGTTATAGGTACCACCAAGGGGAGCTAAGGGAGTTGACTACATCAATCAAATGGTCAGAGTATCTTGTTGATGATAGATTGGTTGTTAATGGACTGACATCAAGCCCCAATTTGTTTCTTGTACTAGTGGATGTATGAGGGCCATTATCCCTGGTACGGGAGCACTAGATTGTTGTATTATATTTTGTTTAATATAATGAAGTTGGGTTAAAATTTGTAAAATGTTTTCTATATTCTGTGCATGTATGATTTATTTTTGTTTATATTCTATTGTGCAAAGTAGTATCATTGAGATTCTTGGTTTAGTAGCATCAGAGATTTTAAGATTCTATCCTAGACCCAAGATTGTGGAAATTCAACATGGTATCATAGCGTATCTGAGCTACTTTGAGGGACACTGAATCAGAGTGTGCACAATGAAGCAACTTAGAGGGAATTGTGGGTGTTTAGATCATGGAGTAGAGGGTTCAGCTGAAGACATGGAGATGTGGTCTCAATAGACTACATGTTCTAGGTTGGGAGTTCTGGTGGATCGGTGGTGAACTTAGTGCACTTCAATATGTTGTGTGGCGGTTTGTAGATCTTGGACATCATATGTTTTGTCATGGATGGTTGGGATAGCTCGAGGGTTGCTTTGGCATGGACGAGATCAGGTTTATCGAGATGGATTCATGTGACGGACTAGATATTGGGAAGCTAGAATATTCATTGGATCGTGATGTTGCATATACGAGATTGGAGGGATTTGCATGATTGGTATTTGATCCAGGAGGATGAGTGCTTACAGGACTGAGCCATTGGAGATCGTTTAGGCTTATAGGGAGTCTAACCTCAAAGGGAGCAACCCTATGGAGGTTCGGGATCTTCAGGTTTAGATGTGATGAGGCAGAGGCACTACCGAGATTGTCGGATTCATTCTATAGGGTATGCTGCAGTGATGGATGTCAGATGGGCTAGTGTCACCAGAGATGATGATGGTGACTTCCTAGTATTGGAAGTACCTCCCTCACCAAGAGGGAGTGTTGATTTTTGTGCAGCTTGGGAGATACTCCAAGCCCTAGGGTTCGGGCTTTGGAGGGTAAAGTGCTACAAGGAGGCTTGTGGGCTTGGAACCCAAGCATGGGGTTTTGCACCCATCAGGATTTGGGCCAAAACCATCAAGAATTTTAGGATGGGAAAATTATAGATGATAGGGCTTGGTGTGTTGATTCTAATGCTTCAAATATCACCCAAATCAGAGCTCTAGAACTTGAGATATGATTTTTTGAAGGTCATGAGTGGGGTTACACCATATGTGTCAAGGTCGGCTTGAGTTAAATAAGCCTCTTAACAAGTTGGACAAATCTAGAATGACATTGGAAGAAGCCCTCTTGTTTGGTATAAATAAGAGGTTATATGTGATCATTTAATCATCCATTTTGTGAAACATAAGGACAACAAAAGCACAGTGTAGAAGGGGAAGAGGCCTCTGATTAGCCACAAGGGACTAGGGAAAAATAACAAGGAGCGGAAGGGTCATTCTAGAGCCTCTTGTGACTATATTGAGGATTATCTCATCTTGCAGCTAGGCTGAGGGTGTTAAAGGTTGAACACAAGACTGATATGGTAGCAACGAGGTGAGTTAAACACTGTTTTGTGTGGGTTGTAGGCGTTGGAGCTTAACTGTGTAGGCCGTAGGCCATACGACCATAGGAAGGAATCTACACAAGGTTGCTTAAGGTGGTATATTCCCAGAACAATAACACAATAGGTTGGCATGATCCCATGGTTAGATCACATTGATTCGAGGTTTGGGTGGTATATTTAGGGTTGTTGCAGCATGCAAGTGCCCTAACTAGGGAAAAAAAAATATATATCGAAACTGAAGTTGAGTTTGCCTTATGTTGGGTCAATGTTTTGACCATTATTTGGATCAATCTACATTACAGTTTATTGGGAGCCATTTTTTGGAGTTGCCTTGGGCATGAAGGAACTCCAACTCAGAGTAGATCACACTATGGAGTGATGTAGGTGTCCTAGTGTGGATAGATTGTTGGAGCCTATGGAAGCTAAGGAGGTAGGGCTGACATGGCATGTTAGAAGCCCTAACCAATGTGTAGTTTCACAATGAAGTTTGGATCCTAGATTTGTGCAATAGCTCCTCTATTGCAGAACAAAAGGTGGATGTGGAGAAGTCTGTGGGAAACTACTTGTAAGGGTCTCCTAGGTGTGGGGATGCCCTAACTAGGTGCAAATGCTATTTTGTGGACTTGGTCACTCATGTACTATTGGAGGGCAGCATGAGAGTGGAACAAGTGTGGATGTGGATTGGGCACTTACGGTCTATTGCAGGATAGTGCGATAGTGTCCAAGTTGGAGCCCGGTGAGAAATACCTTGAAGGACAAAGGTAGTTACGAGAGAGAAAGTTGTTGAGCTCAAGGGTCTAATCAACCAGGAGCAGTTGTGGAGCCTGAGACTTGTGTGTGGAGAAGGATTTCAACAACAGATGATGGGAAGTCCTCCTAGCCTGTGTTCATTGTGGGAGATGGACATCTTGCAGTGATACGTGGTAGCCCTCTCTGCCCTATGTTGGTCTTCATCAGTGCAGCGCAGGAAGACCCAAGTGGGCTGAAGTCCCTGAGTAGCTTTTGAGCAGAAATAGGTAGTTGAGAATTGTTCACTTGAAAAGCTGTGAACAATTCAATACGAGTCTTGATGTGTTGTGGCCTTTATGGACTATGGAACAACAAGAGAACAAATTGACAACTGAGGTTCAGTGACTAGTTGGACTTGGATTATTGATAGAGGCAAGAGCTACAGATTGGTAGCTGAAGGACCTATAAAGTATAGGGTACTACCGAGGGGAGCTGAGAGAGTCGACTACATCAACCAGATGGTCAAAGTATGTTGTTGAGAGTAGATTAGTTGTCGATAGATTGACACCAAGCCCTAGTTTGTATCTTGTACTAGTGGATGTATGAGGGCCATTATCCCTAGTACAGGAGCCCTAGATTGTTGTATTATATTTTGTCTAATATAATGAAGTTGGGTTAAAAATTGTAAAAAGTTGTCTATATTATGTGCATGTGTGATTTACTGTTGTTTATATTCTATTTTGGAAAGTAGTATCATTGAGATTCTTGGTTTGGTAGCATTAGATATTTTAAGATTCTATCATAGACCCAAGATTGTGCAAATTCAACATCCATAACCTAACTTCTAAAGGAAAGAAGGGTTTTGAGATCCAAGGAGAAGGGAAAAAGGAGAATGGGTTACACAAAAAACCTAAGAAAGTGAAGGATCAAGGAAAACCCTCATCAAATACTGAATTGAACTTGGGAGACAACTCTAATTGGAATAAAAATAAATGTAAAGAAAGAAAGTCGCAAAACAAGAGAGAAGAAACCATCATCAACTGTGAGTTCAAGAAGGAAAAAATTTAGCAAAGGAACCACAAGGTAAGAGGTACAACAAAATAAAGTTTTAGTTAGGAAAAACAAGTGGGAAAAGGAAAAGAATGCTGAGAAGAGATGAAAAAATAGTTGGAATTGAGCACAAACAAAATGTAAAGTCAATTTTTAAAACTTCCATACAAGTAGTAAGGGCTTTCATTGAAAAAATTGCACCTCTAGTAAATTTTTTTTTTTTCTATTAAAGAGACAGAGATCCTAGATCTAAGTGATTTCTAACAAAATTGGTGAGAACTAGAGTTCAATCTAATAGACCTATTTAGTCTGAATGAGGGAAAGAAATATAAGAGAAAAAATCATGTTTGATGAATTAGTGAATCATTAATTAATAGAAAACAAGTCTATTATACCTTTGAAGTGTCATTTTTCAAGTCAACTATTGTCTTTGTTACTTTTGACTATCGTTTCTTTCATCTAGTTATCTTGAAATAAATTAAGTTTAGCGTACTAAGAACAACTAGTCATGTGATTCCTTCGCAATCAAAACTTCTAATTAGTACAAGTTTCTTCTTTTCAATATACGTTTGTCCTTGGTTTGTACCTATTGCAATCTCACATGTCTCTAGAAGGAGGAGGTTTCCCATGTTTTGGTTCTTATAGTTACAAAACTTGGCTCCACGAAAACTTGGGCAAGACCAAAGAGTAAGTGATCGGCTCAAACACGGGAAAAAATCAAGCAAAATAGGCTAATTTTTTCTTACAAGAATGGTAATTTTGTACTGGCCAAGAGGCAAGTTTGACTTGCCAGCAAGTCAGTTTGGCTTGTTTTCTCTATTGGCCTGAGTTTGAATAGGAAACTATAACAAATTTTGTAACAATTATCTTGATAATGTTATCAAGTTATAAATACATATTTTTAATGTAGTGGAAGACTAAAAGAGGAAGATGGAGATGAAAGTAAATATGATAGTAGGGATAGTAGTTATACCACGCTAGAGACTTTTGGCATGCCCCCATGAATGGATGACAAAAAAGAGGACTTCCCGGATCCAACTATGCCAAAAATTGCCACCAAAGATCCACTTCAAACCTCAAGGTTGATATTTTGAAGAGTGGATTTGGATTCCTCTTCATCCCAAAAGAAATTACTATTTTCAACTACAACAACAATCTCTTTTCTTGGCGGTAACCTTTCGACTGCCTCAGGATCAAGATCCTTCTTGGTGATATACCTGTCAAGTCTATCCAAGGACACCATTGCTTTTGAGATAGATATTAAAGCTTGAAGAAAGTTCCTAATGGGTTCTTGAAGAATTTTGGAAATCAATTTTGCAGTGAACACCTTCCCTACTATAAGATTTTCTCCTACAAAAATGTATGTAGTGAATGTCACTACCGAAACAAGTGAAGACGTGCTCCATGTAGTGAATATCGCTAATGAAACAAGTGAAGACATGCTCCATGTAGTTAATTTCACTACTGAAACAAGTGAAGGCATGCTCCATAGAGTAATTATATTCACTAAAATAGAATACATAGTTTTTCAGAGCCATTCATATTTGGAATTCCTAAAAGTCTCTACACATGTTTGGAAATGGTCTTCCCATGCTTGAAGTTTGATAACCCTCATATAATTCAAAAACTCATTAGTTGTATGAAGATCACACATTTTCACTAACTGGAACTCATATCTCCTATTTCTCTTGGATCCCCAAGCTACAATGCCCATTATTAGTGCCATGTAAACAAAACCAGACAACATAGAAATGCCCAAAACCTCAAACAATATTGATAAAGAAACCCCAACTTGTAGAGGCATCATCCAGATGTAATGAAGCTGCAACATTGCATCCGAAAGTTGTTGAGAATCCACAACCATGTAATTTACAATCTTTCCAACACCATGAGCTTGCCTAGTGGAGCTTGACAATATTAAACCATTTCTATATAAAGTTGTGATCAGAGTAGACCTTATTAGCATGCCCAACTTCTGATATTGAAAGTTATATTGATGGGAACAAAGAACCTGAATGGATTTTTCTGAAATAGTATCAATACAAGGACAAATCCTTCATAAGGAAAGCTCTGATCTCCAAATGTAAAATCAACAATTTTTTTATTATTATCAAAACTGGGCCAATATACATAACACAGTTTTGCAATGGCTAGGGATGTAGTAAGTGCAAGATTTGGCCAAAAGCATCAAAGCATGTAAGGTGTACAGGGTGTTGGTGTCCCACTATGTTGTTAGACCAGTTTGATTTAAAAAGTTCAAACATATTTTCAGCGCTATCACCAGGTACTAGTGTAGGAACATCTGTCAATTGCAAAGCATTTATGTAACCGTTATTTCAATACAGGATTCAACCATAACCATGTAGCCCTTGAAAAAATACCTGCTATAGCATAAGGGGTTATTAATTCTTCTCAGTGCCAGAATTCAAAGTGCCACCATCAAGAAGAGGTTCATGTAATTTTTTTATGTTTCTTCAACAATGGTGATTCTTGTAGTCCCTTTGAGGGCTAATGCCAGCAAAAATCCATGGGTAGGGAAAATAACCAATGCAAAAAGGTCATCAAGAGGGAGAATAATATATGGATTAGGATTTGTGGATGTGAACCTGATGATTGTAGAGATCAAGAATATTGTATTCAGAATGAAATTCATAAGCCACCAGAGATATAGAGACTTTGGACATGTTGTAGCTTTGAATTTCTTCTCATGTCCAATTTATTGCCCAAATACAATCCATGAAAGTGCTTGGATTCTAGATAAAGCAATAAGAAACCAATGTTTACGAGGATGTCAAATCATCCTAGCTGCAATGAATTGAAAAAGAGGAGGGTCGCATTGCTACTTATAGGCAATGTCAGATGGTTTGCATTCGAGTTAGGGTTCAACAATGATTAGGTTCGGTTTGAGTTCGATTTTTTTGATGAGGTTTAGATGAGGTTTTCCATTAGGTTCATATATAGGATAAAATAGTAAGAAATCAAAATCAGTAAACATCAAAAAAGTTATCACAGATATGGAAACAACAAGGATAAATTAGAAGCTCGAGTTGTGACATGAGGTTATGAGTTTTGATCTATGAACTTGGTCAATCACTATGAGGTTCGATTAGGCTTGCCGAACCTCAAATTTTTTTTAAGGTTCGCTAAAATTCAAACCTCAAGGTTAAATTTCGACAAACCTTGTGACATAGCTTACAAGCATAGGATTTTCTACTTATTTTTAGTGCAAGCCTTAATGTAGTACAACATGGGAGGTTTCAGGTTCTAATCGACTCAACAACTTGTCTTTATTTGCAACAATTTCCTTCCAAAAACTTCATAACGATGAGTCAAACTTCAATTCTTTCTTGAAGGTAAATGTTGTAGCTATTGATTTGAGGAAACCTCCACTCGAAATCTCATAAACCATCTGAATCTCTTTTTCATTAAAATCTATAAGTGGCAATAGTTTTTCTATAGACTGACATGGATTCTCTTCATTATAATACATGTACTACATCCAACATCAATGAAATAGACAGAAAGAGAAACATAGAGTGTGATGCCCAAGGCCCCAAATAGGTTCATCACGAAACTTTTTCCTTATTGGATGCCTGAAACAATTATTCACGATGACAATGAATGCAAACATTTTTTAGATATCGGAAATATCTCTATCCTGGAAAGACTAGTGAAAGACTTGTAGAATCACCAAGTCGAGAGCTGAACAAATCCTCATGCCCACATTGAAAGGCATCATCTTCATCTTATTAAAACTCCTCTTTTGATTCCTTTAGCTCAAAGTCATCTTCATCCTTGTCAGCTGAGTGATTCAGAGAGTAATTTAGAGATCAGAGTTATCAACATCCTCCACATATTCATATTCTGAATCCAGTTCCTTAAGATAGTTTGTCATCGATCTTCAGGGTTTCATTTGCTAAACTCTCACTCCTGTGATCGCCTTGTTGCTTCAACTTTGAAGGATCATTTCAATATTCAGCTATCTCAGTCTTGGCCTTATCAATTCTCTATTTCTTTTCAACAATTCCAGCACACTTCATTTACAGAGTAAATGGTGTTACAAGCCATAAAACAGTGCATAATAAGGATGCCAATCATTGCCACTCCCAGTATATGTTCTCTCCATACAGAGTAAACAATGTGCCTTTGGTATGTATGTATCACTTAGCATAAGCTATAGCCATTCTTACCAAGTGTCTCGTCCCTGCACTCTCTGAAAGCTCCAAGTGCCCATTAATATCACCATAACCATGTAATATGACAGCCTTTGTCAAATCGTCCCAGCTGTAATAAATTGAAAAAGAGGAGGGTCGTATTGCTATTTACAAGCAGAGGATTTGGTTAGGAGGTTATTTCGTGTTTTCTCATTATACTCTCTTGACCTGGATAGCATTCTACATCTCTAAAATTGTATAACTATTGTGGAGGACACAACTTACCCATCCTCGACCACCTGGAGAGGACTTTTTGAGCTGCTTCAGCTGAACACTTAGTCTCTTGAATGTACAGAATGGATGGCTGATGTTTTTGAATCAGCCTATGAATGGATCGTTGTTGGGACGCCATCCCTATGCCCCTCATATTATGGGATAGCACAATCATCTTTTCACCCCTTAGGGGATGCTTTGCTAAGGGCCCAAAGTAACATTTGCTGCCTACCTTCTAGTATTTCTCTTTTCGCATTTGGCACTACAAACCAGGAAGGGACTGCAATGCTAAGTCTTCCTGGAAACCTGGTGAAATAGAATTTATTTACAGTAAAATCCCTAGCTACTCAGTGTTATTGGCTTTGAGCCATCTCCCAACATGCTAAGAAAAATAGCACGGAAGGGGAAGGAGGGAAATTAAATGATTATATTTTAGCATTTTTAAATTTGTTTGCGAGAAATTAAATTTTAATGGGTCAATTTTAAATTTTAGATTTTAGAGTGGCCCAAAATTAGATTTTAATAATTTGTCCATTGTTTATGTTGCTATTATTGAGTAGGAGGTTCCTTTTAGAGGGGTCTCCAAAATGATAATTTTGTATTGAGGTATCAATAAAATTTATAAAAAAAATTACTTTGAAAAATGTTTTTAGGATCTATTAAATGAAAGTATAAAAGATTTTTTTAAGTATGTTTATATAAAGAGGGAAAGAGAACATCGGGTTTACACATAAGGGGAATATTAACTTTGTAGTCTAATGATTATGTTTTTTTTCTTTGAAAGTTATGGAAATTCTGGTCATATTTTGAAAAAATCCAGCAGGGATTTTTGTAAATCCAAGTAAAAGATGTTAAGCTTCATAATTTTAGGTACCTTAGAGGTTTTTGATGGTGTTGAATCTATTTCCACCATCAAAAACATGATTCAAACACTGCATCTACAAGATTTTTTGAAATCTTTTTGCCTGGATTCTAGCCACTTTTGGTCGTTCGGGCAATTCCTCCACCTCTGTAGATGACTCCAATATTAACTAACCCTTAAGGAGGTGGAAAATATATCTAATTCTATGAATAATGTTATTAATAAATTCAAATAGTCCTAGGTAACCCATTATTTTATGTGGTTCAAAGTTCTTGGAGAATGGTAATCGTTACATCTAAGCAATATGTGTACCATGTAGATCTGCCCAAAGGATTCACTTCCTGTTGGATTAACCATGAAGCTTGACACTGATAGTCTTCAGTGAATTGAACTTGTGAACTCTCAATAGAAGAAGTATTTTACCGATTGGGACTCGACGAGCTGAGCTAACCTTGGCGACTAAGTTTAGGGTATGTTTATTTTCTATATTTTGTCTTTCAGTTTTGGTTTTTCCTTGGGGTGGGCTTGGGTGGTGTGGTCAAAATGAGTTGACAGAATCATAAACAACTATTGAACAAGGGCTGACCAAATTCAAGTTAATTGCTTGCATTTTGTTTAATATATTGAACATCCCACTGAATATATAATTTAGGAATGGTATTGTGAGGGCATGATAGATAAGGAGTGCGAGGGTGTGCCAAGGAATGAAAAGGCATGCTAACACATGCCAGGCAATTTTTTGGTCTAGTGGTTTGATTTAATTTTCTGGTGTTATTTTTATTGTCTGCTTTGCATAGCACTATTTTTCCTAGTTTGGAACATTATAGTCAGCATGTTCCAGGTGTGCTAAGGAGCGAGTGACAAGGTATGCTATGCATTGTTGCCAAGGTATGCTAGAGTGCTAGGGAAGCATAACAAGATGTGCCAAGCGCCAAGGTGTGCCAATGCATGCTAACGAGTGTTATGGAGTGATGGAGAAACATAAGGGAGCACTAGTTCAAAATGCATGGAAATGAATGAATAAGAGTGTGTGACTGGGAGTGTTAGAGAGTTCGAAGTGTGCTAAGGAGAGAGTGACATAGTATGCTAGGTTGCGCTAAGTCATGCTAGATTGCTAGGGCGACATGCAGCTAAGATGTTCCACATGCCAGGGTGTGTCAACATGTGCTAGGACATTTTAGGGAGTGCTAGGGAAACACAAGGGAGAACTAGGTCAAATTAGTGCATGCAAATGAACAAATAAGAGTTTGTGACAAGAAGCATCAGTGAGATACAGGTGTGTTGAGGGAGTAACAAGGTATGATAGGTAGTGTTAAGGCATGCTAGAGACCAGGGAAACATGCTAAGATGTGTTAGGTGATAGGGCATGCCAACGCATGCCAGGGAGTGTTATGGAGTGCCAAGGAAACAAAAGGAATCACTGGTTTCAAATACATGGAAATGAATGAATAAGAGTGTGTGATAGGGGGTGCTAGTGAGTTCTAGGTGTGGTAAGGAGGGAGTGACAAGATATCTTAGGTAGTGCTAAAGAATTCTAGAGTGCCAAGGTAACATACCAAGATATGCCATGTTCTAAGGTGTGTCAATGCGTTCCAGCGAATGTTAGGGAGTGCCACAAAAACATGAGGGAGAACTAGTTCAAAATGCCTGGAAATGAAGATATGAGAGTGTGTGATAGGGAGTGTCAATGAGTTCAAGTGTTCTAAGGAGGGAATGACAGAAGATAGCACTTGTGTTATCACAGTAGATGGTGATTGGTTGGTTGGTATCTATATTAACATCCCTTAGAGCTTCCTTCATCCATAATATTTGGGTACAACAATTTGCAGTAGCTATGTACTCAGCTTCAGCTGTAGAGAGTGATATGGATGTTTGTTTTTTGCTGAGCCAAGATACTAGACAATCTCCCAGGAATAATGCATTTCCACTAGTAATTTTTCTATCATCGATACTTCTGGCCCAATCAGCATCAATGTACACAGTCACAGTAAGAGTTGAGCTCTTTGGATACCAAATTCCAAAATTAGGGGTTCCTTTCAAGTATATGAGAATTCTTTTGACAGCTAACAAATGAGATTGTTTAGGAGTTGATTGAAATCTTCCCACCATTCCTACTGCTTACATAATGTCAGGTCTCGTAGTAGTTAAGTATAAGAGGGCTCCAATTATTGACCTGTAATGAGTTGCATATACCAGAGGAGAGTCATCATCTTTACTTAATTTTCAATCTCTAGTCATAGGTGTGCTCATGGGTGCACAATCTACCATTCCATATATTTTAAGCATATCTTTAAGATATTTTGCTTGAGATATGAACATTCTAGCTGTGGTTTGAGATACTTGTAGTCCAAGGAAGTAAGATGATTCTCCTATCATCAAAATTTCGAACTCTTTTGACATATTTTGAGCAAACATATGGCTCATCTCATCATTATTGCTAGCAAAAAAAAAATCAGATCATCAACATAGACAAGAGTAACTAGTAACTTATCCTCATCCATCTTCATGTAGAGATTACTTCCTGCTACACCCTTATTGAAGCCTTGTTGTTGTAGATAGTGATCTAATCTTGTGTACCAAGCTCTAGGATCTTGTTTCAAGCCATATAATGCATTTTTCAACTTACAACAAAATATTTTCCTTCTACTAGAATAAACCCTTCTGGTTGCTCCATGTAGACTTCTTCCTTGAGTTCCCCATTCAGAAATGTTGATTTTACATCCATTTGATAGATTTTGAATCCTTTTGGGCAAGAAAATGCTAAGAACATCCTTATAGCTTCCATATGAGCTACTGGTGCAAAAGATTCTTCAAAGTCGATTCCTTCAATTTGTGAATAACCTTTACAGACAAGTCTTGCCTTATTTTTGATGATTTGTCCATCTTAATTCATTTTTTTTTTAACACCCACTTGGTTCAAATTATATTTTTATCCTTTGGATGAGGCACCAACTCCCATGTCTCATTCTTCTTGATTTGAGACATTTCGTCTTCCATGGCTTCCACCCAATGAGGATCCTTGCTTGAGTAAAAGTTTCTGGTTCTATCCTAGATAGGAGAGTGACATTATTTTTCCTTGGTGTATTTGTAATCCTTCTTCAAGTTTGTATACCCTCATCTACATTTCGAATAATCTACTCTTCTAGGTGATGTTTTTTGAGGAATTTCACCTTTGAAGGGGTTTGAGATGATTTTTTTTCCTTTTGTTGATCTTTTTCCTCTTTTTCAGGTTCTTCCTTGTTTTCTTCAATGAGAGGGCCAACCCCATGATCTTCTATTTCCTTTTTCGAAATGTCTTCATCAATATTCACATCAACACTTTCCACTTTTTTTCCATAGTCTATTATTGTAGCAATTGTAGGCTTTTCTCCTAGTAGAATATCCAAGTAATATTGTTCGTCAACCTGTGAATCATTTTCCTGGTGAGTCATCATTGATTTTTATGAAATATTTGCTTCCAAAAATATTGAAGTATTTTATTGAAGCGGGTATTCCTTTCCATAATTGATAAAGAGTCTTCTCATTATTTGGCCTTAGTTGAGTTTGATTCAAGGTATAAACTACTGTTCCGACTGCTTCTCTCCAAACTTTTGGCTGCAAGTCAGCTGCTATTAACATTGTTCTTGTCATTTCTTAGACACTTAAGTTTCTTCTTTCAACTAACCCATTTTTCTTGGGTGTTATATCAGCATAGAGTTCTCTTTAAATTCCATGTACTTTACAGAATTCATCAAATTCTTTTGATGCGAATTCTCCCCCTCTATCTATTCTAAGACATCTAATCTTAGAATCTTTTTCATTTTTTACAAGGGCTTTAAGATTCTTAAAACATTGAAATGCTTCAGATTTATATCTTATGAAATATACCCACATCATTCTAGTATAGTCATCAACAAATAAAGAAAAGTACCTTTATCCTTGGAGTGTCAGAGTTCTAGTTGGTCCACATAAATCAGTATGAATGATCTCCAAAGGTTTTGATGCAGAGAACTCCTTAGTCTTGTGGTTGGTTCTAGTTTGCTTTCCATGTTGACATGGACCACATACACCTTAATTTTTCTTGAATAACTTTTGGATGTCTCACACTGCATTGATTTTGCTGATATTGATCAAGTTATTGAAACTTGTATGTCCCAGTCGCTTGTGCTAGAACCAACTTTCATCTGTTTGACTTAGGTAACATTTATATTCTTGAATTTTGTTCAAAATTTAGATGTTATATGATGTTATAACTCATTTTGCCACTAGTTCTCCTAAGGATGAGTTCCTTATTTCAAAATCTCTAGTGCTAAAGACAACTTTATGTCCTTGATCACAGATTTGGATAACACTTAAGAGATTGTGTTTGAACTTGTCTACCAGCAAAGCATTTTGAGCCTTCACTTTTCCATTAATAAGGGTATCAGTTCCTTTTCCAGAAATTTTGGCAGATCCATTTCTAAAGGATACATTTCCTTCTTTTTTGTTCAATGGGACAAACTTTCTTTTGTCACCTGTCATATGTTTAGAGCACCCACTATCCACAAACCAATGATTTTCATCACTGTGAGCACAAAGAGCTAGGCCACATTTATCCATATTGGGATTCTTAGTTTTTGCTTCTCTTCTTTTGAGGGGGCACTTTTGTTCATTATGTCCATTATCATTACATAGTGATAAAATTGGATCAAATTTGGCCAAGGGATCAAAAGAGTTGAAAGTCTTGATTTGTCCTTGTCCTTTGAAACCATTTGGTTTGTCTGTTTGAGTCTTCAATTTTGGTGTTCCATTCTTACGAGCCATGCAATGTTTAGCTTGATGACCAATTTTTTTACAATAATAACAATGCCCAAAAAAGATAGTTTTGTACTTGTTGTAATAGTCATGATTTGAATGAGCATTCTTGCTTGGAGTTACTCTCTCTTCATTCTTTGGATTTGAGATGGGCCTTTGATGAAATGATTTTTCTTCTTTTTGGTTGTTGGAAAGTATGTCGGCGTAGCTTTTTGCATTATCCTTAGTACTTGATGATTCTCCTTTAAAGCCTATCCCAAATTTGTCATATTGAGGTTTTTGACCATTTAGGATAATGTCAAGTGTTTGAGAGCTTTCCAACTTCTTTTTGACTTGCTCAACATTCTTCCTTGGAATTACTCTCTCTTCATTCTTTGGATTTGAGATGGGCCTTTGATGAAATGATTTTTCTTCTTTTTGGTTGCTGGAAAGTATGTCGGCGTAGCTTTTTGCATTATCCTTAGTACTTGATGATTCTCCTTTAAAGCCTAACCTAGATTTGTCATATTGAGGTTTTTGACCATTTAGGATAATGTCAAGTGTTTGAGAGCTTTCCAACTTATTTTTGACTTGCTCCAATTCCTTCCTCAAAGATACCATTTCAGCTTCATGATTTTCACATATTTCTTCCTTTTCTTTTAGCTTATTTTTCATGAAGTCTTCCCTTCTTTTTTCTTCCTCAATTTCTACCTTGAGACGAATGATTTTATTACATAATTATCATTTTCTTCAATGGCACTCATTAAAAATTCATCTACATCTCCTTCTAGTCTTAACTTGTCATCATTTGTGAATTCCATGAATAATACTTCTTGGCTTCTAGCATAATCATCTGATTCATCTGATTCATCATCACCTCCTTTGTGATGAGGGAAATGATTAGTTGATTTTCTTTTGATGACTACAAATTCATCTTCATCAGACTCTTCTTGCTTGGAGAAGAAATTCTTCTTATTGAACCCTTTATTTTTGTAAACCATCCTTTTAGAATCCTCCTCATCATCACTATCATGCTTAAACGAACATTTTGCAGCATAATGACCTATTCTTCCGCATTTGAAACAAATAAGACAATACTTACCTTTTAGCTTGGATCCTTTCTTTAGTTTTCATACAAATTGTGCCAATTCAGATTCAACATTAGAGTCATCACTGCTGGTATTCCATCCTTTCCATTTTTTTTATTTTGAGGCCTTGAATGTTGCATCTTTGGAACTTGGGATTCCTTTTCTCATCTCATAGGCAATGAGGATTCCATGAAGTTCATACATCTTCAGAGTATCTAGGTCTTTCATTTCTTCTATAGCACTTACTTTGGAATCAAATATGTTAAGGAGAGATCTTAAGATTTTTTGAACAATAGTGCTTTCTTCAATCTATTCCCCCAATCCTTTAAGAAAGTTGACCACTTCAGCTACTTGGGGAAAGTATGATGCAATGTCTTCATCATCATCCATTTTCAGAATTTCGAATTTCCTTCTATGAGTTTGAAGCTTTGCCTTATTAACTTTGTATTCCCCATCTTATAAGCTAACTATCTTATCCCATACTTCTTTGGCCGAGTCACGATTCATGACTTTTGTAAATTTTGAGTCAGTGATTCCACTAGTAATGGAATTGAAGGCTTTTGCATTTGCAATGTAAGCTTTCCTTTCATCTTGATCAGTTGGAAGGGTGGAAGGAGTTGTGTACCAATTTAGAACCGAACGTCAAACTTCAAGTCCAAGGGACATTAAGTAGTAGGAATTTTTTTTTTTCCAAAAACCAAAATTTGTGCAATCGAATAGAGGAAGCCTTCCTGACACTTCTTGATTTTTCATTGTGACTAAGAATCCTTCTTCCAGCTGTTACAATGATTATGAAGAAGCTGGCTCTGATACCAATTGTTGGAAATACTGAGAGGGGGGTGAATCTGTATTTTCTTTCAATTGTTATTATAACTAGTTAGATTCTTCGCAATTTTAATCAAAGAACCATATAAGAGTAATTTTATTGAATATATAAAAAATAGATATAATGTATGATAAATATTCCCAAGCACCAACTTGGTTTTTATGAGGCTCCGACCTCTAGGGCTTCGAACCTATCTAATCCAAGGCACCTACCTTGTGTTTAGGAGCACCGACTCCAAGGATACCAATCATGTTGTCTTTCTTTAATAGGGAATATGAGAAGTTCTTACTTGTTTGACCATGACTTAATTCTTCACTGTGTCCTCCTTAATTCTGGGCTTCACTTAATTGTCTTTGTCGATGAGAGAGTTCTTCACTGTCCAAAGAAGGATTATGGAAAAATACGTGGGAAGTCAACGTGGGACCGGTTGTTGTTCAATTGTTGTTCAATTGTTGTTCAATTGTTGTTCAGTTGTTGTTCAATTGTTGTTCAGTTGTTGTTCAATTGTTGTTCAATTTTTGTTCAGTTGTTGTTCAATTGTTGTTCAATTGCTTAAGTCTACGTAGTATGTAATTGCAACAGATAAATCACTGTCCTGATATTATAGATCTGAGACTAATGTGCCACGAGATCAACTTCCATAGGTCTAAGGAAAACAATCCTCCACAAGGTTTAAGTAACTAAGCCTCCATAATCAATGAACCTCCACGAAGTTTTCACACATCAGGTCACAAGAACTCGGTCTTTGTGACAAGCCACACTTTTCAAGAGAAACAAATTCTCGAGCTCGGATTTACTATCACAGGTCTTCAAGGTTTTTATCACAACAGACTCAGGTCCTGTCCACCATAGTGAACTCGAATTTTTCCTTCACTTAGATCCCTTTTGTATTTCTTGCTTCATTAATCCGAAAATGAAAAATGCACTCAAATGATCACGCGACCTGTAGACCATTCTGAAATATTTCCTCCACCCTCTACGATCCCATACATGGATCTGTGATGGTGATGCACCCTCAGTGAAATTCCAAACCACATGCTATCTCAAAAACTTCATCTGCACGTTGTCTGAGATTTTTCATGCTCACTGTAATTAGTTAACCCATAAATATGTGTTCATTGTATTTTATCCATAAATTATGTTTACCTAGAAATATGCTTTTATCTGCAGGCTGTCCAAGATATGGATTTACGGTATTTCTTCATTTAATTTCATGAGATGTGAACATGTTTTCCTATTTTTTTATCCTCTTTTCTTCTGTTTTCTTCTCCACATCACTTATCCCTTTTTCCAAAAATCAAATAACATATATATGTAAATAGAAATCATGATTTTTTTTATGTAGCCGACTAGTCGGTGGAATGGGGGTTGACATATGTTTTTTGTTGAATACGATATATAATTTGTTCAACATAATGTAGTGGTTGATGTTTGCTGACATGAGTTGTGTGGGGACAATAACAGATTTCCATCTTGGCCAATGCCATATTGACATCAATGACAACCTAGATTAATAGCATGCTATTAAGTGGCAAAGCATATCGAAGAGTGCTGAGGTGTGCTAGAGTGAATGTTGAGGAGTGTTAGGGAGTACTAGGACAACACAAGGGAGCACTAGGTCAAAATGCATGGAAGTGAATGAATATGAGGGTGTTTCGGGGAGTGTCAATGAGTGTTAGCTGTCATGCCAAGGACAGAGTGACAAGGTATGCTAAGCACAAGTAAGGCATGCCAGGGAATATCAGGGAATGTCAAGAAGTGCTAGAGTGTGATAGGTAGTTCCGGGGTGTGCTAACATATGCCAAATAGTGCCAATGCATGCTAGGTGCTAAGACATGCTAGGACGTGCAGGGTGCTAGAGTATGCCAATATGCGTCAAGGAGTTTCAAGGCAACAAAAGGAATAACCAAGCTAAAATGCAAGGAAATGAACACATAAGAGGGTTAATAAGTTAGGACTTTATCTTTTTCAAAAGGGGCATGCTAGGCACACTAATAATATGTTCCAATACATTCCAAGCGCTAATGTTTGTCAATGCAATATGCCAAGGTGTTCCAGGGCATGTTAGGGACTATAGGGCATGCCAACACATGATAGGGGAGTGAAATGCTATACTAGGGCATGTGAACATGTGCTTGGGCATCTTACTCATGGAAATATGTTCTAGGTACAAAGATGATCTAGGTACAAAGATGTTCCAAGACATGCAAGGTGCCAAGGAATGTTATTGTATTGTTCCAAAACATGTTAAGGTGTGCCATGAGTGTTGAGAAGTGCTAGGTCTCTCTCATTAATAGAATTGATAGAGCTTGATTATGTATTAAATAATATAGTTCCTACACACACTAGTGTAACTTTATTTAAAGGAAATTTGTTAGATAATAAACCTAATAGAGATGAATCATGTGTTGACTCATAGGAAAACTATATTCTTATGACTTGAGGGAATTGATACACACTAATTACTTCTTAACTATTTGACTGACTATTATAACCACTATGACCTTGGACACATAATGAAAAAGACTCCACAACAATGGTCTTAAATTATTATCTTTTGAGAAAAAATATGTAACTGGTACATAGCATCATCAAAAACTCATTGGAATGATCAATGATAATGAACATTTTTTGACCATCACCAAAAGTAACAAAAAATAGAATTGGTGAGGGTCAATAAAAGATCATCTCTAGAAGTGTTACCAAAGAGAGAATTAGTGATGGGCCTTTAATGACCCTCACCAAAAGTATCACTAAAGAGAGAATTAGTGACGGGCCTTTAACGACCCTCACCAAAAGTGTCATTGAAAATGACTTTGGTGACAAACCTTAAAGGACCATCACTATATACACTTACAACAACGATTTTTTAAAGACCATCACCATATGAGACATTGGCGACGGACCTTAAAAGTTCGTCACAGGCATGAAGCATCATAAAAAACTCATTGGAATGATCAATGATGATGAACATTTATTGTCTGTCACCAAAAGTATCCAAAAATATCATTGGTGATAGTCAATAAAAGATCGTCACTAGAAGTGTCACCAAAGAGAGAATTAGTGATGGGCCTTTAACAACCCTCACCAAAAGTGCCACCAAAGATAGAATTAGTGATAGGCCTTTAACGACCCTCACCAAAAGTGTCATTGAAAATGACTTTGGTGACAAACCTTAAAGAACCATCACTATATACACTTACAACAATGCTTTTTTAAATACCGTCACCATATGCGACATTGGTGATGGACCTTAAAGGTCCGTCACATGCATGACCCTCACCATTGACCTTTTTTCTTGTAGTGTAATATGTATCCTGAGATCAATATGATCCTTCTTTAACTTTTCTCTTACGCAATCCATCGAGCTTATTCCTGCAACAAGCTAGATGATTCAATCCTTCAAGCAAGGAATCATAGTGACTTGACCCTATAGCAGAAAATTTCTATCTTCAAAGAGAAATATCGTTCCTAAACCAGAGGCACTGATATAGAGAATAGGTGCTGAAGAGTTGATATTAATCAATGATCATGGTGATCATGCTCAGAATTTGATGGAGGAATTTTAGATTCCGAGACCCTTATGAAATACATTTTGGTCTAGGATTTGGTACTCTTGATCGATGTCTCGGACTGTAACTTCTTAGGAAAGAATCTCATCTTCAAAAGTAATGATAGAATGAATGCAAGCCTATACTTGTTATCTAAGGTTTTCAATATATCTTAGATATCTCCTGCACTTGATTAGTCCTCTAGAGATGAGAATAATATCTCAAACAAAGATCTGTAGAGGATTGACCTTACCTCTAGGGATCATAAAGAATATATTTCCATAAGCTTACAATGATGATACAGTCTTAAGCTTTATGAGTAGGACTGTTATAAAGTACAAGAACATACCTTGTTGTCTTCTAACTTTTGGCTATGATAGTTGAATATCTTTAGGATTGGTGCCCATGTTTACTAATTATGGCTTGAACAAGGCCTTGAGAAATAACCCAGATTTGAACTCTAACTTGATTTACCAAAGACAACTGGAGGTATTAATGAAATTCTTTAGTGATTTCCATATCTTTAAGCTTCGGCTGTCCTCACCTGATCTCTGATACTATGTTCATTTTTAGTTAACATGTTCTTTGCAAAGGTTAGATACTTCATTCAACCATATGCCTGTTAATCCATTTACTAACCATATTAGACATTATATAACAGTAATTGACAAAATAACATAAATTATAGATGACGAAGACAAGCCAAGACAGAAAAACACGAGAATATAGCTCAAAGTCGGGGAAAAACCCCATGATGGGGAAAACCCCTGATCAAATCTTCTTATTATTATCATCAAATGTTCAGTAGAGAAATAGAGAGAGTAAAATGATATAAAATAACTTTCCAATATGAAGATCAGGCATCACTTCTCTTAGATCCATTCAATCTTGTAATCTAGGCAGTTTGTTCATAGAGGACAAATCATGTTGTTGTACAAGATTGGTATGCTTAGGGCAACAACAATCCACTACTTTCTAAGTTGACTGATCCAAAAATACTCCTTTCTACTGCAACCTTCCTTATTTCACATGATGCTCCCTTTCACTGGCTTAAGTCGCTGGTTTATGACCACATTAAGGCGATCGTTGATATTATCTTTATGCTTTAGGATTAGGGATTCTGAAGCATGTTGCTCCATCCCTTGAATTATGTGAATAGTGCAACATTTTTCTTCTTACAAGGGCTCTATTAGATGTAGTAGTCCTAGCCTTTTTTTAAGTTTCCATGTCATCCTCAACAAGCACCTAAATACTATCATATAAGTTCAATGACTTTCTATTGTATTTCAGCTTCCTGGGCAAGTGATTTAAGGCCCACAGTTAAGCTATGAGAATATCTTATAGTTGTGGACAAACTACAGGAAGAAATCCCATACAAAACAAGTCACAACCCATATATAAAATTTTCCTTAACCATAGCGAAGCACTGCTTCCAAGCTCAGAACTATTATGACAAATCCCTAACCAAAACAATCCCAACAATAACCAAAATTTATCCTCCTTAATCTTTGTTGCCACAGAGATATCTTTTTCTTTTGATTGATGTGTCCCAAATGAGAGAGAAAGCTCCTCTATATATACAATTCAATGGAGTTGAGGGGACGTGACTTTTCATCTTCTTAAGCCGACATATAGTTGACATCAACCTACATAATTTACATGAGAGAAACATAAATTCAAAATTCCACTTCTACTTATCCATATTTGACGATCTTTAGATCGATTTTGGTCCTCTCGAAAAGAGAAATTCAATGCCACAATTATATTCCCGAAAGGAGTTGTTCAAAGTGGAATTTGGTGCTGGTTTCTATTTTAACAAAAATAACCATTAATATTTTTTTCTAACATTTTGGGCTGAATTCACAATAGTATGCTTAAAAGTGTCATTTGAATGTATGGAAATTAGAATATATAAATGTGAGATATATACTCTACATATTTGGTTGATCTCCTTTTCAAATCTGCGCTATTTTAGGCTACATGTTAATTGTTTGAACTTTGAACTTTGAAGAAATTCCTGAATGGACTTCGTAAATACTTGAATGAGCGGACTTTGTAAGGCAGTGGTACCATAAATTGTGTTATTTCGAAGATTTGACTTCTATATTTTCACAAAATACAATGTCCTCAATAAATAATTATATGTATAGATAATTTTGTTTAGGATTATATGTGTTGGAGCAGTTCCTTTATGTTTTACTATAATCTTCATGTTGACAAGATTTAGCTGACCTTTTTCATCAATTGCTCATAGAATATGCAAACAGAAATGATTGTCACAATGTGGCAAAAATTACATTTCTTCTGATTTCTTTCTTTATTGTTCATGACAGGATAATCATGTTGTAGGAATGAGTTATCCTACACTTTGTTTCAATTTTTGGATTTTTTTTTTCCTCCCATTTTTTAACAAGGATGTAGATTTCAGTTTCATGTTGATGGTTTTTGCATGTATCTTATCTAGCCCCAAATGCTGGTAATGGAGTAGATCTTGAGAAGTAGTCGTGGACACAGAATCTATTAGAGGCTAATGTTACAATACCACTTCCACCTAGTATCAGAAAATGTTTAATGGTCTGTGACATAAAGAAGAGTTATTTAACGACGGGGTTGAAAGGGCAAACTCATGTCTTAGTTGTAAATCATTTATTTGTGTTTCTTAGCTATAAGTCATTTGTTTGATTTTGAGCTTTAGCACATCAATTATTTCACTAGTCCAATATGCATGGTCTGTATTTCTCACCTCATGTTAGTTACTTGACATGGTTGATATAACATTCAATTCTATGCCACTTTTATTTTAAGTCGAATATTTTATTGATTAAAAGGATGTTCATATTTTGATTGGTTTACTTGGAGCTTGATTTTTTTTTTTTTTTGTAAATTCTACATGGATTCTATTTTTTCAGTGTGAGCTCTTTGCACTAGTAAGGTTAGACGATTCTTAGAACATAGGTATACAACAAGTGCATCTTTGGTCTTTGTTGTGTATATTTTATTATTTATATCATTGATGGATGGTTATTGGTTGATGTAAAACATAGGATGGGTAGTTCCTACCAATTCTCTTGACAAAACAAAATCAAATGGAGTGGTAGAATTGTGTTTTAAAGGGTGAGCAAGAAATCAACACTTGAAAGGTAGAACTTGAGAATAAAAATCTATCTAATCTAGATATAGTGACACAACAGATTGTGGAAAATAAATGATGGTATTGATGAGTATTCCCTACAAATAAGCTCTAACTGTTAGGCCATTGCCTGAATTTCAGTTATTTGGAATGAGAGTAGTGACTCTATCTTTATTTGTATGAAAACGACTTTGGCCATTGTCCTATTCATTTCCTATGAATGATTTTTATTTTCAAACTCCAACTAGTTTGTTGTTAAACTAATTAAAGATTTGATGACAAACATATAGTTTTTAAAGCTCTTTTCTAAATCTATTTTCTTGATCAAATTTGTCTTTTTTACTTTAGGTACTTTAGATTTCTACCATGTGACATATGCTATGATATAATTGTATGGATAAATAGATAGAAGTGTTGTACAACATAATCTTTTTTAAATCTAAAGAAACGAAATTTCCAAATACAGAGTTTATTAATTAAGAACATATTTTAGAATTCTTAGCTAAGTTATGATTATATTTTAGTAGGGGATTTGTGTACGCTGATACTGTGTTGTCTCTTTGGTTTCAGGTAATAATGGTTAATAAGGAATGTGTTCTTGAGCTGCAAACAAACATCTTATTCTACTATCGACATGGATCTCCATGGTTTTCAGGCATGGCAATAAAAACGAAGATGTCAGTGGGATCTCCAAAGTCCGTGTTGGATGAATTTAATACTAGTGATGATTTAGATTCCTTGTCAGATAAATAATGTCACAAGTCAAATTCAAATAAACAGAAGCAACTCAAGAATGAAGCTGAAGTTATTGATTTCTATCCAAGTCAATTTCTTTTATTTTTTGGTTGCTATCGTGTTTTGAGTGTGGACTTGTGAAATTACAAATTGCATGATGGTTTACGTAAAGGGGATCTATATCTATATCTATATCTATATCTATATCTATATCTATATCTATATTATATCTATATCTTATCATATCTATATCTATTATTTATATATATATAGTATATATATATATATATATATATTATATATTAATATATATATATATATATATATATATATATATATATATATATCATGGTTTTCGGACATCCGTGTTACATTTGCATAAAAGTTTAGATATCATTCATATATCTAAACACAAAACAACAACAACATTGAGATTTTTCTTTCACTCAACCTATACCATATTTCCTCTATCTTCATAAATGTTATTCTTCCATATGCTATCCACTTATGACATTTCCTTTGCAATATTTGGTGCATTTGCTAGTTATGGGTCATTTATAGATTACAAATGTCTTCAGAGTTACACTTCTAATTGAGTATTCAACTGAACATATTGATTCTCTTATACATAATTAGGTTTCCCTCCACCAAATTTTCATAACTTCCATAACCATTAGGTAGGGACCTACAACTTCAATGTTGCTTTCCTTGTTTAATAAAATATTTCTGAGAATTTAATTTATTGAAAGTTGTAGAATTTATAGTTTATGAAGTTTCAAGGTCTAATTTTTAAAAGTCCAATTCTTTAAAGGGTGATAGCTCAATGGAAGAGCACCTGCTTTACAAGCAAGAGGTTGGTGGTTCGATTCCATTGTTCCCTAATATCCATATGGAATGGCGACGCTCAATTTTTAGTGATGGAGGATCTTTTGACCATCACCAATGAGATTTTGGTGACATTTTTTTACCCTCACAAAAATATGAAATGGTGATGGTCAATGAACACCACCATATATACGCATCAATAGTGACAACACTCAAAGGTCTGTAACCATAAATCATCATTGTTGATATTGTTGGAAATACTATTGAGAGGGGGGTGAATCAGTAATTTTAACTCAATAATATTTCATTTCCATAGAAATATTTGTATACGCTACGTTAACTAAGTGAACTAGCGTGTACACACGACTCTTATTAAGGCAACCAACTTATATGTAGAGAACTTTTGATTTACCCAATTTATCATGCATTGAACTTTAACCAATATGTCAGATATTAATTAGATAATTCAGTAAAAGCATGACAAAGCATTACACATAAGAATCACACATGAAAACCAAGATATAAGGTGGAAACCCATTGTGGGTAAAAGCCACCTGTTGCTATCGTCTCTGTCTTCTTTTAATAATAATAAAAAACTGTTTACAATTTGGTATTGGTGCAAACTTATACCAGTGTGTAGGCTTCTACTTGCAGAAGGCTGCAACCTTCTCTCATTTTCCAGCTACTACTGGAAGGGAGCTACAACCCCTAGCTCTTGTACTAGCCGATATGTTTTTTGGTACATAGGTGCCGACCTTGAGAAGGCTATGACCTTCTTTCTTCCTTCAGGGATCACGTTTCATAAATTTTCAAACTGAATCCATAAACAACATCAAAACTGTAATTCAATCATCAAATACATATGCATCAACCAATCACTTTTTGAACCAACCACAGCTGAATCAATCAGTCACTTTGACAACCCATCAATATGATCATTCAGAATACTGTCACCAGAATATAGAACCCAAACTAGAACCCAAAACTCTGCAATAGCAAACAGAAGCAACTAAAACATATTTTATAGGGTATATTCTACTTCCATGTGTCGAACTTGCATGTATATGTGCTTTTCTCAAAGACAACCAACGTATACATGAGCAAAAACACATCATGATAGTTCATTTTATGCCTTAAGATCCTGATCCATCATTAGATCTAATCCCTCATCATTTGCTAAGGTTCATCCTTGGTTCAGATCCAACAATTCAACATAACCCAATAGCCTGCATGCTAGATCTCACACTTCATCAGATATTCGATACTTGCACACTTTGGCCTAATGATTTTCTCCTCCTTTTATAGTTTTAGGCCTTTCTCAATACCATGGACCAAAACCACTTAGGACCAATACCTAGGGTCAATACCTTGGACCAGATACCTTGGACCAATACCATGGACCAAATACCTTGGACCAGAAACTTAGTTTTCCAAGGTATACGTGTTTTTCCTTCTATGAAAGTGCGTGTGTACATATACGTGACTTGTATATGGTGAACCTGCATGTATACGCAACTTGGTCAATGGTGAACCTGTGTATACCACTCTTACTTCATTCTGTGAAGACTGATATGTAATTCTTTTTTGTTTACCTGCTTATACTGTGATCTTTCATCTAAGAGAGTTGCCATCAAGGACAATACCTGTATCATAATGCCAACAATATACCCCTTTGGACTTTATGGCAACAACCACACCAAGTCACTCTCCCCCCTTGACATCAAGGACAAAGTTGCATGATCCCCCTAAGTACATGTTGAATTCTCTGATATGCTGAAGTGTGTTGATTGAGCTCCCATGATTGAGTCCATGCTCCCCTTGAGCACAAGAAAAGTCTGCAAAAATATGTTCTAAAAAAATAACATGACTGTATACATACATCACCAATGACTCGTACATACATCCATCTCCCAACCAAATGGGGATATACCAATTGTTTATACATGACAAAAACAAGAAACATTACATCATCCATCCCATACATAGTGGGGTTACAAATTAGGTCTTTTCATGACCTTTACATTAAATAATATACATGATATATGTAACAGAGACCAAATATCTTAAACAAGACCATGATAGTCATCAGTAACTATCATATGATCTGCACCATTAGCAACATCTGTCAACATCATCTAGACCAGCAAATATATATGTCCATCATTAGTTCCCAAAATATTATCAACCTATGACAAAGTATGTCGGCATATATCAACTCATCCTCTTGATCTCATAAATATTAACTTGCTTCATTCCCTTATCATAACCTTCCATGAATCAACTAAGCATATGTCATATCTCCAAGCGGTAGCACAAAATCATATCATATGTATGTGAAAACACCATAGACATTTTTATCAAGAACTGCATGATATTTCCACAAGAACCTTCATTATATCATCACTAGGGAACATCGCACATCATCAACCATGATAATCAACATATGTGAGTATCAACCTATCATCATAAAGTAAGAACTCATTAGGTACCAAAGGCTTCTAGTCATAATGCCAACAAAGCTTTATTAGAAGCATACCAAGTTCTCCCCCTGAACCTGTTCCACCTATTCATTGTAAGATCTAATCATTGCATATGTCAGTAAGAGATATCAAAGCATCATCATCAATATGATATACATCAATTTATAAACAACATTATGAGGACCAATATATTTCCACATGTCATCAGTAGATTGTAACTATCATCAAATAGAGCAGATAATTGACAGAACCATAACAGACCCCTTTTTCTTGAGTCTGGCCCACTGCTTCTCTTCAAACCAACATATACGTGAATGTGCCCATAGAAACCCGTGTATGTACATGACTACGCTTCATGAAACTCACGTATAACCACCTTTCTCTGAAAAAATAGGATTTAACAGCAGGATGATGCAACAACTACTCCTAGATTTTGTTTGAGATATTCAAATGTCTCTCTGGGAAATGGTTTAGTGAATATATCAACAACCTATTCTTTGGAGGGAACATACTCCAATTTTACCTTTTGTTCAAGCACTTGTTCATGTAGAAAATGATATTTGATGGGTATGTGCTTGGTCTTGGAGTGCATGACTGTATTCTTTGAAATATTTATGGAACTTGTATTATCACATAGAATGGAGATGGGTGGAATACATGTGATCTGAATGTCTTGCAAGGTTTATATCATCCTAAGTAGTTGTGTGCAACAAGATGTAGCAACCACATATTCTTCTTCAACTATAGATAGTGCAATTGAACTTTGTTTCTTGCTGAACCAAGACACTCACCTGGAACCCATATAGAATGCACTACCACCAGTGCTTTTTCTTTCATAAACACTTCCTGCCCAATATGCATTTATATATGCATGAAGTGTAAGACCTGTATCTCTAGGATACCATAAACCAAAGTTCTGTGTTCCTTGAAGATATTTGAAAATCCTTTTGACTGCCTAAAGGTGTGATTCCTTTGGATATGCTTGGAATCTTCCAAATATTCCTACTGCATGCATGATGTCAGGTCGGGTACCTGTTAGACAAAGTAGACTACCAATCATGGATCTGTAAGTTGGTTGATGTACTACTGTTGATTCATCATTTGAGCTGAGACTACATCCTATTCCCATTGGGGTACATACTGCTTTAGAATCTTCCATGCTGTACTTTTTCAAGATCTATTTGAGATATTTGGTTTGTGAGACAAAAATACCACCTTTGTTTTGTTGAACTTGTAGACCAAGAAAATAGGTAAGTTCACCAAGCAAGGACATTTCAAATTCTTGTTGCATTATTGAAGAAAAATTCTAACTCATGGATTCTTCATTGCTACCAAAAATGACATCATCAACATAAACAACAATTGTTACCAATTTATCAGCGTCAATCTTTATATATAGATTGTTATCTGCTGACCCCTTTGAAAAACCCTGTTGGTGGAGATATTTGTCAAGATGGTAATACCAGGCCCTTGGAGCCTGTTTTAGACCATAGAGAGCCTTTCTGAGTCTACATACAAGTTTTGCATCATTTCCAAGAATGAATCCTTCTCGTTGTTCAATATAGATTTCTTCTTCTAAGTCTCCATTAAGAAAGGCATATTTTACATCCATTTGGTATACTTTGAATTTTTGAAAACTAGAAAGAGCAAGAAACATCCTTATGGCTTCAAGTGTAGCAACAGGTGCAAAAGTTTCTTCAAAATCTACACCTTCTTGTTGAGCATATCCTTTAAAAACAAGTCTGGCCTTGTTTCTACTAACTTCTCCATTTTCATTCATCTTGTTTTTGAATATCCATTTAGTTCCTATGATATTCTTATCATGAGGTCTAGGAACTAATTTCCAATTATTATTGTTTTCAATTTGCTCAAGTTCTTTATTCATGGCCTTGACCCAACATTAATCTTTGCATGCTTCATTTACATTTTGAGGTTCGGTGGAAGATAGTAATGCTATATAGCTTGAGGCTTCTCTAATAGTTCTTCTTGTCTGCACACCTGCCCCTTTTTCCCCTAAAATTTGAGTTTTCGGATGATTTTTCTGAACATACCTGGACGGAGTCTTTTCTTCTACTGTTAACTAGACTTTTTCTGGTGCTTCATTGGTTTCTTCTTCATAATCAGTGTGATTTGATGTGGGAAAATGATCCTCATCTTCTTCATTATCATAATCTTCGGTTTTTATCTATTTTGGATTTTTTTATGCTTCATCAACCACAACACCAATACTTTCAATAATTTTCCCAAGTCTTTTATTATAAAATTTATATCCTTTACTTAAGGAAGAGTAGCCAAGGAGAATAACTTCATCTGCTCTAGGTTCAAACTTACCAAGTTTTTCATTAGTCCTTTTGATGTAAAATTTGCTTCCAAAAACTTTGAAGTATTTTATAGTAGGAGTCTTACGATACCAAATTTCATGTGGAGTTTAAGTGCTTTTTACCCGAACATATGCTTGGTTGAGTAGAGTGACGGCGACGAATGCAGCTTCACCCCAGAAGGTTGCGGGAGTTCCAGATTCATCTAGCATAGCTCAAGCCATTTGTTGAATAGTTCTATTCATTCTTTATACCACTCCATTTTGTTGAGGAGTCTTTGTTGTGGAGAACTGCCTTTTTATTCCATGTTGTTCACAAAAGTCAAAGAATTCATCCAAGGTAAATTCCCCTCCTCAATCAGATCTTAGGCATTTGATTTTGTGAGTTGATTCATTTTCAACCAAAGCTTTGAAGGATTTGAACTTTTCAAATGCTTCATCTTTATGCTTTAGAAGACCTATCCAACACATTTTGGAAAAATCATCAATGAACAATATAAATTATTCTTCTCCACGAGGTGACTTTTTCCTTGATGGTCCACATAATTTAGTATGGACAAGCTCAAGAGGCTTACTAGCTAACCCTTCCTTTTCAATGAAGTGAGATCTGGTTTGCTTACTGAATTGACATGATTTTCATATTATATTTTCAGGAATGTTGATATCTGGAAAATCAAGAACAACCTAGAATCCGCATGCTTTTCTTATTTGAGAAAAGCTTAGATGTCCCAATATTTTGTGCCATAGCCAACTTTCATCATTCTTTCTTAGATAGCACTATTGTTGTCCTCCCTTGAGTATGTACAACTTGTTTGGAGTTCTTGTACCTTTGATCACGGTTTCTCCTGTATCAACAACACATCCGTTTGATCGAAACACCACTTCATTTCCTTGATCACACATTTGACTGAACTCAACAGGTTATGATTTAGACCATCAACATGCATAACATTCCCATCTTTAACTTTTTCTTTCAAGAAAATAGAGCCTTTACCTTTTATGACAAGAGGAGTGTCATTTCCAAATGAAATATTCTTTTCCTTTTCTAACGCATTATATGAGTGTAGTTTTTTTTTTGTCACTTGTCATGTGTTTTGAGCATCCACTGTCGATGTCCCACTAGTTTTCTTGTCCTTCTGCATACAAGGCTATAACACATCTTTCTGTTTGCGGTTATTTCTTGCTCCATATTTTGGGATTTAATGGAGTTTGCTCCTTTTTAGATATTTGCCTAAATTTACTCCTGCATTCAAATTCTTCATGGCCAAAACTATTACAGATTCATCATTCAATTTCATTTTCAAGAAGAGAAAAGTTATTATAGGAACTTTTCTTGATCCTTGTCACATTCCTTTGATTTCATGCTTCTCTATTCATGATGGTTTTGTATGTAACACATTGAACAACTTTTTGTCCAAAATTATGACATGAAAAACATTGACCATTAAAGAAGTTCCTGCGATTATTGAATCTATTGACCTGGTGATTGTAGTTTCTATTCATCTTTGAAGCAAATTGAGAATGATTTACCTGAGGTTGGTTGTGACATCTATTCATCCTTGAATAAAATTGAGCCTAATTTACCTGGTGATCTGATTTATGCATTTGCGGACGATTGTCATACTGTTCATTGTTCTTTGCTGCATCAAGATAGATTTTAGTGGAGGTTGACAGCTTTTGTGATTGAGGTTCTTCTTCAGCATATCCAAGACCTGTCTTTATTAGAGGAGAACGTTGCACTTTGATAATTTCATTTAAGGTTTCTTATCCTTTAGAAAATCTAATATTGAGAGATTTTTTTTTCTCAAGATCCTTTCTTAGACCCACAATTTCACATTCTAGTTTTTCATTGTGTTTTTCTCTTTCAACAAGTTGATATGTCAAGGTATGTATAATCATATTCTTTTCCTCTAAAGAGATCTTCAGTTTAGAGATTTCTTCATGAAGCTCATCTTCTTCTAAAGCATCCAAAAATTTATCATCTTCACAAGCCATTAGAAGTCTACAGTCATTACTATTTTCATCTTCATCACTATTTGATAATCCATCACTATCTTCATGAGTATAGTAACTCTTTTTACTTATACTTTGTTTTATATTCCACTTTTCATATTCCTTATCTTTACCATATTTATCTTTATGATGACATTTGGCAGCATAATGACTGACTCTACAAGGCAAAACATTTTAAGGGTAGTTTACCTGTAAATCTTCCGGAACCTCGTTGAAGCTTCTTGACAAAGTTTACTTCATCTTCTTCTTCTGAAATATGTCCTGATTCATTAAGTTCTTCTTTTCCTTTTTCCAAAGCTTTAAATGTGGCTTCTCTCATATCTAACGGGCCTCCTTTTCTCATCTCAAAGGCAGTTAAGATTCTATGAAGCTATGTCATAGTAATAGTCTTTAGATCCTATTTTTCTTCTATGGTAGATACTTTTGATTCAAATTTAGCATACAAGGATCTTAAAACTTTCTCAACTAAGGTAACTTCCTTTATCTCTTCACCCAGATTATTCATGCAATTAACAAACTCATCTATATGTAAGAAGTAACTAGCTATACTTTCATCATTTTGCATCTTAAGAGTTTCATATTGAATTCTAAGAGTTTGCAGTTTATCACATTTTACCTGAGAGTCTCCTTCGTAGATTACAGCGATTTTGTACCATATTGCTTTCGCTGATTTGAGCTGCATAACTTTGACAAAATTTGATTGTGATAGACTTCCCAATAATGGATTGATAGACCTGGCATTGGTTTCATATTTCTTTTTACCTGATATATCTATAGGAATTGCTGATGGAAATGTATATCCTTCTTCCACGATTTCCCAGACATCTATTCCAAGTGATTGAAGATAGCGTATGGTTCTTATCTTCCAAGAAACAAAGTTGCTCCCATCAAATATTAGCGGTTTGATGGATCCCCCACTTTCTTGCTTACTCATGATGATGGATCTTCCTTCAAGCGATCAAGCTTCTTCTAAAGGACCTACTTTGATACCAATTGTTGGAAATAATACTGGGGGGGCAGGGTGAATCAGTATTTGTAACTCAATAATATTTCATTTCCATAGACAGATTTGTATACGCTACTTAAGCTAAGTGATCTAGCGTGTACACGTGACTGTTATTAAGGAAACCAATGTATATGTAGAGAACTTTTGATTTACCCAATTTATCATGCATTGAACTTTAACCAGTATGTCAGATATTAATTAGATAGTGCAGTAAAAGAAGAAAAAAGCATTACACATAAGCATCACACATGAACACCAAGATATAAGGTGGAAACCCAATGTGGGTAAAAACCACATGCTGCTGTTGCCTCTGTCTTCTTTTAATAATAAGAAAAATATTTTTACAATTTGGTACTAGTGTAGACTTATACAAGTACGCAGGCTTCTACTTGCAAAAGGTTGCAAGATTCTCTCATTTTCCAGCTACTATTGGAAGGGAGCTACAACCCCTTAGCTCTTGTACTAGCCGATATACTTGCTAGTATGTAGGTGCCAGCCTACAGAAGGCTACGACCTTATTTCTTCCTCCGGGGACCACATTTCATAAATTTTCAGGCTGGATCCATCAACAAAATCAAAATTGTAATTCAATCATCAAATACATCTGCATCAACCAATCACTTTTTCAACCAACCGCAGCCGAATCAATCAATCAATTTGACAACCCATCAATCTGATCATTCAGAATACTGTCACTAGAATATAGAACCCAAACCAGAACCCAGAACTCTGCAATAGCAAACAGAAGCAACTAAAACATATTTTATAGGGTATATGCTACTTCCATGTGTCGAACCTGCATGTACACGCGCTTTTCTCAAAGCCAACCAACGTATACATCTTCAAATATTTATTCATAATTCTGCAGCTATTCCAGACTTCGGTTATACCCAGATCATATCATTTACAGAATAATATATGCATCAATATTCAGATCTACAATATACATTTTCAAAAACACATAATGATAGTTCATTTTACGCCTTAAGATCCTGATCCATCATTAGATATAATCCCTCGTCATCCACTAAGGTTCATCCTTGGTTCAGATCTAGCAATGCACCATAACCCAATAACCTACATACTAGATCTCACACTTCATCAGATATTCGATACTTGCACACTCTGACCTAATGATCTTCTCCTCCTTTTATAGTTTTAGGCCTTTCTCAATACCATGGACGAAAACCACTTAGGACCAATACCTAGGGTCAATACCTCGGGCCAGTTACCTTGGACCAATACCATGGATCAAAATACCATGGACCAAATACGTCGGAGCAGAAACTTAGTTTTCCAAGGTATATGTGATTTTCCTTCTTTGAAAGTGCGTGTGTATATATACGCAACTTGTATACAGTGATCCTACGTGTATATGTAGCTTGGTCAATGGTGAACCTATATATACCTCTCTTTCTTCATTCTGTGAAGATTGATCTATAATTCTTTGTTGTTTACCTGCTTATACTATGATCTTTCATCTGAGAGAGTTGCCATCAAGGAAAATACCTATATCATAATGCCAACAGATATGAAATGGTGATGGTCACTATCCATCATTATAGTCATTATTCCTGATTAACCTTGAATGTCACCACAACGCCTATACTTCTCATAATGCGGATTTTGGTGATGTTCAACGAATGTCACCATATATATGCATCAATAGTGATGACCATGGAAGATCCATCACAATAAATCATTGTTGTTCATATGAAATCGTGATGGTTACTATCCTTCATTATAATTAATATTCGTGACAGACCTTGGATGTCACCATAACACCTACACTTTTGGCGATGCCACCTTTGGTGACGTTAAGTTTTTGGCAATAGAGGCTATGGTCCATCACCATTTCTCATATGAAATGGTGACAGTCGCTATCTTTCATTATAAATCATTATTGGTGACAGACTTTGCATGTCACTAGAACACCTATACTTTTGGTGATGCCACCTTTGGTTACATTCCGTTTTTGGTGACGGAGGCTATGGTACATCACCATTGCTCATATGAAATGGTTACGGTCTCTAAAGATCATTATAAATCATTATTGGTGATGGACATTTAATGTCACTACGACACCTATACTTTTGGCAATGCCACCTTTGGTGACGTTCAATTTTTGGTGACGAAGGCTATTTTGACCATCACTAATGAGCTTATGGTGACATTTTTCATCACTCACCAATGACCTTTTTTCTTGTAGTGACTCCTCACCTTTCCCTCATGCCTATCCTTCCCCAGTGCAGTGCTTCTTCCACTGAACCTGAACAGGCATGTGAATTGACTCTGTTGCTCTTAAGGGAGGTTTCTCATCCGTTGACTAGGTTAATACTTAGGAATTTCCAAGCCAGAACACTAAACCAAACAATGACCAGCCGAAGCTTGTGGTGTTATCCCTAGCTAGCCCCCAAATTTTCCCTCCCCTAGAGGGTTTCAAGACCAAGAAACATACTTGAATTCATGATAAAACTTAATAATGCAAACTAGCTTCACTTTCATTAATCAAATATCATATTACATATATACAAGAGTATTGTCTCAAGATAGGAAAACTATCTTGGACATACAATCTGTTGGTTGAGAGAATATCTCAACCACATACCAAACTAGGGAAACCACTCCTATAGAATAGGAACATACTCTTTAAATAGAAAGTCACAACTGAGACAAGTAGGAATTAATATTCCAACACACCCCCTTAATGAGTACTTGTCTCAATATCAATATGTAAAATCTACATCTGGTCCAATGGCATGATTACACCTTGCATTGTGTTCATGCAATTGTCGATGTCCATAGAAAGGAAGAACCATCTACCGGAATGCATGGGTTTCCAACCACTGCAACTGCAAGTCTACTAGGAAGTCCTTCACATACATGGTTCATCCAACCTCCAGATGAACTCCCCTTAAATATAAAATTTCACCTCATGGAGTCTAAAACGAATATGGCCCACCCAAGTGTGTCCACCCCGTATGACACACTCTTCTAGGGTGTTAAAACTCTCTTATAGAGGGAACACATAACAAAGGGTATGCATGCCTCTCTGGGCCTTACAGTAGGTACATAAAACATTTCAAGACCACAACAAACTATTACAAAGAAATCCATGACATGTAGATTTTATATAATTACAATATGTGACTCATACTACACTATGAATCTATTCCCAAAAATCACACTAATTCACACAAGCTCAATTGTCCATCATCTTCCAATCTTTGATGGAGCTCCTCTAATGCCATGTTCAATGTGATATCTGGTTGTTAAGCATTCCTGTAAATAATTTTCTCTATTGTTGGAATGGCCAATTCCAACATAGACATAAACTGGTGACAATAGTTGGCCAGACTAAATGTCACAATAATACATCCAATTATTTCAACCAGATTTATATTATTGGCATAAAATAAGTAAATTTAAATACTTTTAATTAAATTCGAATGCAAAGCACTAAGACCTTCAACAAATCCAATTCAATGTAGCCCATTAAGCCCTTACTGGGATCTTTCAATATTCAATTCTAACCTCCTTCATGTAGGACTATGCTTAGCACCTAAACACAACAAAATTGGAGATCGTGTCCAAGTGGTATACCTAAGTTGAAGGTTCCCAGTTTGCTTAGTTTCATATGCATTAGAGACCACAAGTGGTAAATAGACCATGTTTAGATTGCATGCCAGAAAACAATTTTTTTTTAAACAAGTTATGATTTTTTGCCAATGGGTTGTATAAGGTTAACTTGTACAAAACAAATTCTTTGCCATATTGGGTTGTCTGACGTTGATATTTTCAACAAGTAACTACCACATACACCATAGGCTCCACGGTGTGCCTTGCTCCAAGGATTGTGTGAATCCCTATTGCATCGGTCACAAAAGACTGCTATGACTAGGCTCTTTCTTGATTTTGAAAGAGCAATAGCAGGGGCCACGAGAAACCAAGAAACGCTCATCCAATCACGCAGTGAAGGGAAAATCAGACAAGGAATACAATTGCAATTTGGGCTGCTACTTCAATCACCATGATGGGATCCATGGATTGCACCAACATATGATCCACGAGAAGAATATTTGAACTATTACGTAACTCACACGCTGTGCCACATCAATCCAACAACAAACCACGATGAATGCCACAAACCCGCAACAGTTCGACCATGGTCTTCAGCGATTTACCAACAGATCTTCAATGATGCTCTGATGGCTTATCTTCTCCACAAGGTCTTGGCAACCACCCACAATTTCCCCGGCTTCCACTGCAACATAGACCAATGACTCTTCTTCTATCAAATGGGCACTGATAGGCTGCAATGTTGAAAATCATTGTAAGTAGAGGGATATTAGAGCTGTAGGTAACCCTTTTGTTGGGTTGTGTTATATTATTTCCATGACTAGCCCATGTAGTTAACTGCGGTATTTTTGGGGGGGCGGAGCCCCCCCTTTGTTGCGCCGATTGTGTAGCGATGGGATGGGTATCCCCCCTCTACTCGGTCTGGGGAAACGCCCTCATAATTTTTTTTTTTCGGACCCTATATTAGGTTGGGTAGACCTACCTATGGTTTTGTGCATGGTTTTCGCACATGGTTTTTGTTGACACCTAATCATCAGGATTGGGTGAATAAGTGTAATTGATGTAAATAAATAATGGAAAATATGAATAGTCATTGGGAGATGAAATGAACAATATCTCCCTCATGTATATAATAAATACCAACTTGAATGAATATAAGAAATTGATTCTAAGGAGTTACTGCCTGATCTGACATGTTAGCAGAGCCAGTGCCATTTTGGCTTCCACTTGCTTTGTAACTCCCTGTTCTGCCTATGTGCTTCCTTTCATAAAAACGTTCCTCTTGTCACTGCTCCACCTGTTATTCACTATTATTACTCTTGTCACTGCTTCACCTACTATTCGCTATTATTATTCTTTGCTACGTAGGTATCAGAGCATATAAAACACTCATGGTGCGTTACGTGCATTTCATTTATGTCATTGATATTTGGCATTACTATTACTGTGAGCAATGACATTCATTTTTCCAACCAGCCCAGAATAAATGAATTTCAAGGAAGTTTGCTGTCACATTGGTCATGTTAAAAGATTTAACAACACCTGTATTTGAGCCCCCTACCTCCTTTTGGATGTCAAAATATCTGAATACTTTTTGCCCCTGATCATAAACCTCAAAAACATGTCTTCCAACACTCTTCCAACTATTTATATTTCCAATTTGTATCTCTGTAAAATGTAGTTTTACTATATATGGTCAGTTCTCGAGCCCTAAACCATAGTATCGAAGTGAGATGGGAGATAAGCGTGTTGTCTGATACAGTTCTGAGTTTAATGTCTTTGTAATTTGAGACTGATTGCTTGCTATATAAGTTACATTACTTCTGCCATAAAATGTCCAGCGTATCTCACTCCCCACTTCTATGTATTGCTGACATAAAATGACGTATTATCAAGTGATTCACTGACCGGCTCAAAAGCATATTCGATAGAAAAAATATTCTGTCCACCTCCATAATTTATAGCAAAGTGAGAATTTGTAGATGAAGGAGCCAAAATGTGAGCTTTTGTGGGTCATTTTTCCAAAATAATTTAGAGTTGGAGAGACGCTCTGTCTCATGTTGCAATTATAAACAGCTTGGAGCAGGAGGCATCGAATGAGGAACTCTTGCATAAGGTCATCAAGAATGTGTTGAAATTCTACAAGCCCCAGTTCGAGACTGGTCGGTGACTTCAGTCATTTTTCCCAAGATTGCCCGAGAGTGCGGTATCACTATTGTAAGCCTACTTCGTTGATGGTTTTAATACACTGTTTTGTTTACATCATTTTAATACATGCGTGTTGCCTTTGTTGTGTAATACCACACTACCATACACATTTAGCTCTCTCCACTAGTCGCCATACCTTGAATGATGCATTGAATGTTGTTGAATGCACAATACATCACCCTCCTGGTTTGTTGTGTTAAAATATTCGAACATGTTGAATATTGTGTTGAATCCAAATTACGGTAGCCATTGAATTAGTTCTTGAGCAGATCATGCATTGGTGCACTATTCACACCCATTCCATATGATGTTGTTAATGATTTGAAGGGTCGATACTAAGGTTTTAGAAAAGTAACTTGGTTTGGATTGCATAAGTTTTGTGCACTGGTCAAAGTTGGTAGTGCATTGTATGGAGAGTGCCAATGGTGTGTTGAACAATCTAGTTAGTGGAGTGTGTGTGTTTGTAATGGTGAATGGTGAATGCTGCTGCAATAACCATATGCATTGAGCTCTTGAAAAATCGATTAATGTGTTGGTTGGGATATAAAAGATTATTTATATTTTGATGATCGTGTGCACAAGAACCTGACCTATGATATTTTTGGGCCCTTGCAATTTCTTTCACAATTTTGTGCCCCTGTTTTGTAAGATATTGCAGCTTGTTTCTTGGTTGTCATAAGAATTTAGAATATTGCTACTACAGTGCAATTTTTTTTACATCGAAAGCACATTTTTTGCCAGCAAAAGTATTTTTACAGCACTCATATTAATGCATTCAATCATATCTTCTTTTGAAAAGGTTGTGTGCCTTGCTCATAAAGAAAAGAATCTTGCCCAAGATTCTTCTAGAGGAAGATATTTCAGAGGCAGGGGAGGTAGACACTCTGAAGGAGAAAAAGTAGATTTGCACTATATATGCTACAAAAGAAATGGATCACATGATGCCTCCACATGCAAGTTACCTTGGGACAAAATTGCGCAGCAAAGAATCCAACCCAAAGGTAAAGCTAATGACATAGACAAAGGTAAAGCACCTAAATCTGCTCATTATGTTGTGGCACAATGTAATATCGAAGTAAATGAAGATTTATTTAATGCTTCACTTGCTTCTTGGAAAAATGATTGGTTTCTTGATTTAGGACCAACTTGCCACATGACTCATAGAAAATATTTTTTTTAAGCATTTACTGACAATGTTGATGGAGTAGTATACTTTGCAGACCAATCAAAACTCAAGCCATCAGGGCTTGGCACAATCAGGCTTTAATTGCCTGGTCTTCTAGACTTTCTTCTGCATCATGTTCTATATCTCCCACAACTGAAGAGAAACTTGCTATCCTTGGTCCACATCCGCCAGCAAGGTCACTCCATTCATATGTTTGATGGTAAGCCTAAGGTGAGAAAAGCATCTGACCACTCACTTGTCATGAGGGGAATAGAAGAAGAAAGGCTACTCAGGTTGCAGTGTACCTTTGCTCGTGCACAACATTTCTCATACAACTCTCATTATGAAGAAGGTACAATTCCATCAAGTTTATTATGGCATGCTATATTTGGACATTTGAACTATGACAACCTTCGCTTGTTGAAGAAAAATGGTGTTGCTAGTTTGCCTACAATTCTTAGGAAACTTAAGAAATGTGATGCTTACATTATGGGAAAGCATAGCAAATAGTCTTTTCATGATTCACTTTCAAGGGCACATAGAAAACTTGAACTCACTCATTCAGATTTATGTGGTCCAATGCATGTTCCTTCTGCAAATGGAAATAAATATATGATGACATTTATTGATGAATACACCAGAATGTGTTGGGTTTATTTATTGAAGAACAAATTTGATGCTTTTCAAACATTCAAGAACATTCATACATGGATTGAAAATGATACACAATCTTGTATTGGCTCTATTCACATTGATAATGGAAAAGAATACACTTCAAATGAATTTGAAAACTATCTTCGCGAACATGGTATCAAACATCAAACAACTATGCCTTATAATCCACAACAGAATGGTGTAGCTGAAAGAATGAACAGGACAATGTTAAATATGGTGTGCTCCATGATGTTTTTCAAAAATGTAAAATTGATGTTTTGGGCTGATGCAGTTCTATGTGTTGTATATATAAAGAATAGATGTCCATCTAATGCTATTAGAAACAAGACTCCATATGAAATCTGGTATGGGCACATTCCTTCGGTAAAGCATCTCAGGGTCATTGTTTCCACCTATTATGCCTTGATATCAAAGGTACATAGAAACAAACTTGGTTCTAGAAGTCGTAAGTGTATCTTCCTAGGGTATTCAAACACCTCCAAAGCATACCGTCTCTATGATGAAGTCAATAAAAAGTTTGTTGTATCTAGAGATGTAATTTGTCTTGAATCATCCAAAACTGACAATGTTGTTGAGCATCAACTTGATCGCTTGGATAGATTCGCAAAAGCAAAATCATTTCAAGAATTTTATAATCAAATTCCACATCTTAAAGGGGGATTCCTATACTAGATCAACATGTGGAATCTTCTTTTGAAGAACACTCTCCCTCGCATGAAATTCCAACAACGAATGATGTTTTAAGTGATGTGCTTAATAGAATTGGGAGACTCAATCTTGATTCAGTCCCAACTCAATCAACGGAGTTGCCTGGACCATCTGAGAAAGCTCCCCCAAAGTGGCTGACAAAGACACTTGAAAGTGTTCATCCTAATGAGGTTGGAAAGACAGGAACTAGAAATTCAAACCGGCAAAATGGAGGTGATGTAGATGACTCTAATTCACCTGTTGATTGGATGTTTCTTATGATTGTGAATTGAACTTGTCTACAGATTTTGAACCAACTTCCTTCAAAGAAGCTGGCTTCTCATGATGAATGAAAAGAAGCGATGCAAGAGGAGCATGATGCCTTGAGAAAGAATGGCATTTGGAAGTTGGTTGATCCTCCATTGGGACAGAACCAATTGGCTGCAAGTGGGTCTATAACAACAATTATAAAGTTGATGACTCACTTGACAAGCAAAAAGCAAGGCTTGTGGCAAAAGATTTTGCACAAAAGGAAGGGTCAACTATGAGGATACCTTTTCCCCCACAGCAAAATGGGCTACCATATGGACACTCTTTTCCCTAGCAGCTCATAACAGTTGGAAAGTCCATCAAATGGATGTAAAAACTGCTTTCTTGAATGGAGAT
>APFE031367781.1:4455-45151 GCA_000404065.3 Pinus taeda
TAATATTAATAATATATTAATATATACATTTATAATGTTTTAATTATAAATTAATTTATAAGTCAATACATGTTAATTATTGTTGACATAATCAACTATAGTCAACACATGTTAACTATTGTTGACATAGTCAACTATAGTCAACATGGGCATCATAGTCAACAATAGTGAACATGACTACCATGGTGAATCATACTTACCATGGGCATCATGGTCTATTTGTAAATGATCTATAGTGAACCTTATTGAACTATATTAAACCATCCAAGATGACCATGGTTGACCATGGAGGCCTATAGTGGATGGTAAGGGATAACCATAGTCCAATCATGGTTAACCATCAACAATCATCATTGCAATAGTAGCCATAGTCAAATCATTGTCAACTATAGAAAACCCATAGTAAAAATATGGTCAACCATAGTCAAACTATATTCAAACTAGGGTCAAATATAGTCAATCATATTCAACTATGGTTTAACATAGGCAAACCATAGTCAAATGATGGTCAATCATAGTCAAACCATGTTCAACCATACTCAATCATGACAAACAATAGTCAAACCATGTTCAAACCTAATGAGACAATTGTTAACCATAGTCATTCATAATAAAAATGGTTAACGATGTTTAAACATGGTGAACATGGACAACTATAATTTGTTGTTTCTCCATGATACTGGAGTCTAGTTTAGAATATTACAGTCACAGATGCTACTAATCCAAGTATCACAACAAACTACTTTGCACAACAAAATAATATACAACAATAAATCTACTAAAGCACAAAATATATAAAACTTTTTACAATTTTAGTAACAACCCAACTTTGTTATATTAATTAATGATTAATACAACTGTCTAGGGCTCTCATACCAGGGATAATGTCCCTCACACATCCACTAGTACAAGAATAAAATAACAAGATACACTGATAATCTAGTCGATATTGCGCATAATTATGGCTTCTCAATTGTATCTTGAACACACTACAGGTCCTTTGCTTCTAATTAGCAGCACTGCCTCTATCAATGCACCAGCTCCTTTAAGCCATTGCATTCAACTCTCCAATTTTTCCTCTAGTTGACCATAAGTCCATCTACAACCAACACATAGCGTCTTCACACTCACTAGCAACTCCTTCGTCCTTCAAGGCCCAACAGTTTGAGTCTTCTTACCCATTGTTGCTCCTTAGTTACTTAGGGACTTATTCCCACTATTGTCTTCATGTGCCACTTCAATGAAGACAAACATAGTGCAGGAGGGATGCCACCTATAATTTTGAGACGTCTCTTCTCCAACAATGAACTTGGGTTATCTAATATATTGTTCCTCTGGCTTATCAAACCTTGAGCTCCCTCAATATTTGCCTCATCTATCAACCACCTTAATTCTTGAAGGTGTTGCACTTAAGGCCAGCTTGGTCCACTCTCACGTTTCCCTCTAATAGTCCACGAGTGTCCAATACAAACTTGCCCACCCTCGACAACCCATCCACTAGCACAAATCAACATAAAAATATCAACACATCATACCTTTTAATTCTTTCTAGGTTCCTGAATATTGTTGTACCTTTTGTTATCTCATTAGGGCTTCCAACAAACCTAGAAAACCCTCTCCAAATGTTGTTCAAAAGGCTCCTACAATTGCAACCTTCTTCTGCTACAAGGACGCCCTCATATGTTGGCTTCAAGACTAATAATCAACCCTTGTTCACACACGATAACAACCCTCTTTTAACTGAGGGATAGGGCTCAACCCCCTATCCAAACTCCTATACCAATCCACAGTCCTAAACAAAGGTATATCCACAGTTTATTTGCAACTTAATCTACCCAAATCTCCCTTTAGGTCTCATCTAGCTCCCTTCTCCAACTCAGACATGTGTCATACACCAAAAGACCCCAGAACCAATCCAAAATTAACTCGTCCTTGTGCTTCTTGATTTTGGATGCCTCAAAGGATATGTTTCTATGATTTTGTGCACTTTTGGATGTCTTTATGCCTCCATCTTAACTCTTATTTATATGCTACTTCATGGGCTTCCAATGAGTTTTCAAGAGGGCTAAACTAGCCCTCGCCTACCTGCTCAACTTGACAAATTAACCGACCAATAACTAAATAAATTCATAATTCCATTTGTAGACCTTTGATTTGAGTCATTTCATTGCCCCTTTCACCTCTAGGGTTTCTCTAACACCTCCAAGTGTCTAATCACTCAAAATCCTCTTGTTTCTTACCCAAATCCTTTGGGTACAAAACCCCAAGCTTGGGTTCCAAGCCCACAAAGCACTTTTTTGGTGCTCCAACCTCCAAACCCCGAAAACTATGGCTTGGAGTAACTCCCAAGCTAACAAATCTCAACACCCCCTCTTAGCGAGGGAGGTACTTCCAAGACTAGGAAGTAACTCGTCATCATCACTGTCACTGCTTACAACACTTACCCAACTCCTGGAACCCATAACTGCAGCAAACCCTATCGCATGGACTACACCTCTCTCGAAAGTGGCATTGTCACTTGAAGCCTCCTGCTTCTTCTTCTTCTCCTGAAATGTCTTCCAATATTTCCATGATTTCCTTTTGGAATTTGTAGAAGTACCCTTACTCCCCACTAACCATTCACTCTTCTTGGGCTACACATTCTCCCTCTAAACTTGCAAACTCCCTCTAGAACTTGGTTCGTTATGAACCTATGGAAAGTAGTCCTTCTTTTCTGTAATCTATAACTGCTCCTCTAAAACCTGCACCTACTTCTATGGATCTTGTACCTGGTTATGCTTCTTCTTTTCATGATCGATAGGCTTTCCCGTTAACCTATATATAGCATGATCTATAACTCTAATCACTACACTTGTAGAGCTAAAACCTCTAGACCTGAGTCTCACCTTCTCACTCTAGAATAAGACCTCAAACCCCTTATGCTCAATCGCTGAGACAGACATCATGTTGTATCTAAGTCCTGGTACAAATAGTACATCTTGAACTCGCATCAGCTAACCTTACTCCGTCCTGAATGGCATGACACCCGATCCATTGATCGCATTCTGACTTTTGTCACCCAACACCATGTGCAACATCAAGTCCCACTCAAAAAGAGTCTCAAACACCTCTTATGACCCTTCCATATCCTTCAACACATCATTGTCCATGTACCATGCAGCCTTATTGATGGTACAATGCAAGAAATGAAATATCAAAGTAAAGTCCACCTTCTCCAATCTCCTAGAGAGATCAGCTATATCGGTAGAAGTGGAAACACCTATGACTTACTTCCCTTTCTTCTTCTCATCATCTCGCTTCTTCATTGGACACTTTGTTGAAAAATGACCCATCTCACCATATATGAAACACTTGATATTACTCGAGTCCTTCATTTTCTTGCCCTTCATTCTTGCTATAAGTGCCATGTCATCATCTAAAGCTTTCTTGTTTGAATGCAGATCCTTGTCTCGCAACTCACCTTATTCAAGTCTGGAAACTTGTCCCTGGCAACGATTCTCTTGATGAATAACTTCCACTTAGGATTAAACCCCTTCAAGGAAATCCTCGCCATCTCAGAATCTGCAATAGTCACACCGATGACAACAAGGTCATCTCAAACTTGAGATAACCTTGTTAGATACAAAGTCACCCCTTCACTATGTATCATCTTGGTGGCCTTCAACTTATCCTCCAATACCAATACTCGATTCTCTTTCATATTCTGGAACAAATTATGAAAAGCCTCCCATAAATCATGGGTAATGTTCTTCTTGGAAATATGAGGTATTAAGGAATCCTTGACACTGTCTAGGATGATCAATTTCTCCTTAGTATCTAATTCCTCATACACTTTCATCTCCTTAGGGTCTTTTGTCTTGTTGATTACTTTCTTGGCAAATTCCCAAATCTTGTTGACCATCAAAACCAACTTGATTTTTCCCTTCCATGGACTATAGTTGGAAAACCCTTCCAACCTATCCTCATACTAGAGACCAACCTACAACTTTGACATTGTTCTTCACCAACAATGTGACCAACTCCCTCTTAAGTTCTACTTGATTGTGTGCACTCTAATTCCTTGGCCCTTTAAAGTAGCTCTAATACCATGTTGTTTTCCACAACACTGGATTATAGGTTAGAATCTTACAATCACTAATGCTACCAATCCAAGAATCACAAAAAACTAATTTTCACAGTGGAACAATATACAATAGTAAATATACTATTATACGAAATATATTCAATTTTTCACAATTTCAGTAACAACACAATTTTGTTATATTGATCAACTATTAATACAACTATTTATGGCTCCCATACCTAGGATAATGGCCCTCATACATCCGCTAGTACAACAATAACATGAACAAGATACATTGATCATCTAGTTGATGTTGCGCACCATCACAACTTCTCGATCGTATCATGAACACACTATAGATCATTCACTTTCATTCTACAACTCTTCCTCCATCAATGCACCAGCTCCTTTAGGCCTTTTGAACGCAGATCTCCAATATACCCTCTAGATGATCATAAGTCCATCTACAACCAACACATAGGGTCTTCATGCTCACTTGCTACTCCTTCATCCTTCAAACCCACAACACTTTGAGTCTTATTTCCCATCGCTTCTCCTCAGCTACTTAGGGACTTCTTCCCACTATTATATTCTTGCACTACTCCAATGAAGACAAGCATAGGGTAGGAGGGTTTCCACCTATCATTGTCCAACGTCTCTTGTCAAAAAATGAACTTGGGCTATCTAAAATTGCTCCTCTGGCTTATCAGAACTTGATCTCCTCTAATATTTGCCTCATCTAGCATCCACCTTAATCCTTCAAGGTGCTACACTTAGGGACAACTTTGTTCGCTCCCATACTTCCCTCTAACAATCCACAAGTTTCCAATAAAAACTTATCCAATTTGGACAACTCATCCACTAGGACAAATCAACATAAACATATCAACACATCATATGTTTTGAAGTTTCTTGGGTTCGTGAATATTATTCTACCTTTTATTGTCTCGTTAGGGCTTCCAACAAACCTAGATAGCCCTCTTCAAATGTTTTTCAAAAGGATCCTATAGTTTTAGCCTTCTTCTAGTATACAGTTACCTCCATATGTTGACTTCAAGTCTAATAGCAAGCCCATGTTCACAAATAATAGTCCTATTTTCACTAAGGAACAAGGTTCGGCCCCTTGTCCATACTATCATACCAATCTAGAGTCCTAAATAGAGGTCTATCCACACTTTATTTTCACCTTGATCTACCTATAATCTTCCTTTATGTTTCACCCAACTCCCTGCTCCAACTCGAACCTGTGCCATACACCAAAAGACCCTAAATCTAGTCCCAAATTAACTTGACCTTGTCCTTCTTGAGTTGTAACTTCCTCAAAGGATTTATTTATATGATTTGACACTCTTTTAGATGTGTCTTTATGCCTCCAAATTAACTCTTATTTATATGTTACCTCATGGTCTTTCAATGAAATGTCAAGGGCACTAAATTAGTGCTACTCAACCTACTCTCCTTGACAAATTAACCCACCAGCAAAGAAATAAATTCATAATTCCATTTGTAGACCTCTTATTTAAGTGATTTTTTCTTCCCCTTGCTCTTCTAGGGTTTCTCTAACACCTCCAAGTGTAAAATCACACAAAACCCTCTTCATTTTGACCCAATTTCTTTGGGTGCAAAACCCAAAGCTTGGGTTCCAAGCCCACAAAGCACTTTTGTGGCGCTCTAACCTCTAAACCCTGAACCCTAGGGCTTAGAGTACCTCCCAAGCTACTGAATATCAACATAGTCGACCATGGTCAACCATAGTCAAACAATTATTAAACATAGTCATTCACAGTCAAAACATAATCAGTGATGTTTAAAAAGAGTGAACATGGGAAAACATAGTCAACCATGGTCAACCATAGTCAAAGAATCATTAACCATAGTCAAAACATAGTCACGGATGTTTAACAATAATCACACATTGTCGACCATATTCTAGCCATAGTAAATCATAGTCAATTATATTTAATCGTGGTTGACCAAAGTCGAACATTATCAACCTTAGTCAGTTAAGGTAATCCTTGGTCACTCACTACTAAGATTTAAATTTTTTTAATAATATCAATGTTAATATTAATCAAGTTGACTAATAATAATAATGATAATATTAATATTGTGATGTTGGAATGGTATAGAATTCTATTCAATGTTGCAATGCCACATTACAAAATTAGTCCACCACATTTACTAGTCAACCACATGTACTTACATTGTTGACTATGTTTAGCTATGTTTACTATGTTTTATAGTTAACACTATTCAACTTTGGTCAAGCATTACCACCCTTTAATATTATTGATTAATATTAATAATCACACATATTCAACCACATTATTCAATCATAGTCCACCATAACAGTCAAGCAAGGTCTCTATGGTCAACCCTGATCAACCACGGTCAACCATGCTCAACCATGGCCAACTATGACCAACCATGGTCAATAATGAACAACCATGTTTAACCAAGATCAACCATGGCCAGCCATGATCAACCATGGTCAACCATGGCTAAGCATGCTCAATCAAGCTCATTCAACATCAACATGGTTAGAATAGTCAACTAAGGTCAACCATGGTCAACCATCATCAATCATGGTCAACCAATGAGAAACAATGGCCAACTAAGGTCATCCAATATCAACATGGTTAAAATGATCAACCATGGTCAGATAAAAGGAAAAAAAATTATCCAACATCACAAGGCATCATTACAAAATTAGTCAACCACATTTACTAATGTTGTTAACTATCTTCGACTCTGTTTGACAGTCAACACTCTTAAAATTCAGTAAAACATTATCATCTTTTAGTATTATTGATTGATATTAATAATCACACATAGTCAACCACATTAGCCAAACATAGTTAAACATTAATTAAACATATTCAACCATAATGGTTAATCAAGGCCTCTATGGTAAACTATGATCAACCATGGTCAACTATGGCCAACTATGGTCAACCAAGGTCAACCATAATCAACCATGGTTGACTAATGAAGAACCATGTTCAACCAAGTTCGTCCAACATCAACATGGTTAGAATGGTCAACCAAGGTCATATGTGACCAAAACTACTCAACCCTATAATAATAATATTATAGGGTTGACCAACCTTATTCGCAAGCCCTAATAATAATAGTAATAATATTAAGGTTTGTGATTGAGGTTTAATATTTAATAATAACATTATGGATTATGAATAAACTTAATATTTAATTTTGTTTAAAATTAATAAGATTAATATTAATATTAAGATTGACCATATTATTATTATATGATTCAATATACTATTAGTAGTTTACCATGGTCTACCTTGGTCAACCCTTAGTTTACCATAGTCAACAACAATCAACCTTGTTCATTCATTGTCATCATTAGTCAATGAAACTCAACCATATTCAATTATATTCAACCATGGTTGACTAAGGTCACCCTTAGTCAACCAAAGTTAGAATTGTTTGTTCATAATCAAGGTTTTAAAATGTTTAATAATAATAATATTAATATTAATAAAGTTCACTATTAATATTATTAATATACAATATATATATATTAATTATATATTATTATTTTGATTATATTACTATTATTATTATTATTAAAGTTGACTATTAATAATATTAATAATAATCATTTGTTATTTCTCCGCATGAACGCTAGTCATCAATTAGCACAACCACATTAGTAAATGTGGTTGATATACGCCAATCAACATCATTTTCCACGATTTAGATGCCAATCAACATATGAAAATGGCGTCGATCAACGTATCTCAGCCACATTTACTAATGTGTTTGTGCTAGTCTATAATACATTCATTTACTTCTTGTAAGCCTAATAAATCAAGACTAAAACATTCATTTGAAATCTGGATGCCATTTACGTAGTATGCAAGTTCTAAACCATCTTTAAGATAAGTATTGATTGTACAAGGTATGCAAGTTATTTGTTTGTTTGTGCCTTTTTATTTATTTTTAGTTTCTATGTCTATGGAATAACTTCTCAGTTTGTAGTCAACTACCAACTTGAACAAGATTAATAGTTGCAATGCATCATAGTCCTTGCCTCTATTGCTAATTATATGTTTAAGGTTGTGCAGAGTGCGGAAGAAGTACAACGAAAGCTTCCTCCACACTTAAGCACTCCGCACAATGACATATTACATTTGACAATTATTTTTATCCATGATTTCTCGTTATTTAAGAACACTTTGTTTCCGCATTAGTTTTTTCTTTCGCACTCCACACAATGGCATGATGCAATGGCAATTGTTTTCAATCCACATTTTCTCATTATTTGAGAACACTCCATTTCTGCAATCATTTTGACACACCGCATAATGTTCAAGCCTCTGCATATTTGTTCAGCCCCCTCCACATATTAAAATCACACAAATTCCACAAAGTAAGAACCAACACAATTTCCAATATCCATCATAGCCAATGAAGTCGAGAAACAAAATTGAACGCATCTAGAGATATGGATTTGCCAAATAATCTCCTGGAAAACTATGTAATGAGTCCTGGAATTACAAATTAGCAGGAGGAATTTATGTTATTTCTTATCCTTTTATTTTGAATGAACATTCTAAATTAAGAGGAGTAATTTATGTTATTTTATTTTTATTTTGAATGAGTGTTCCTTCCATTTTTGTTTGTTTTATTTAGGAGGAAGAGGAGTGGGTAAAGGGAATTAAAAAAGGGAGATCTTATAGTTGACCTCTAGTGTTGTTTGTGTGAAGGTATAGGTTGAGGGAGTAGCTACATGGGTTTAAGAATAAGATGAGACCTCCCATTATAATGGCCCCACGACAACGAAAACATCGTACGTGAAGGTGAAAAGCTTAACTCCACAAATTCGTTGATGCAAAGATCTACATAACCAATAAATCTCTTCATCTTCACACCTTAGTCATGGATTGTTACATCATTTTGTTACATTTTAGTTTAATAGTACATGCATGGATAATGCTTTGGATTCCTCTAGAAACAATGGTTCATCTAAGGTAGACACATATTTGGCAAAGAAAAAATAGAAATGTGTAACATATGAATTCTCAAATTTAAATCATGTATATCTTGAATAATGGTAATGTGGTCACAATAATGAAGAGCTTGGGAGGCTCTCGCAATGTAACCTTTAGACATGTCTTGAGAATTCACAATCAACTGGCGGATTATTTTGCAAACCAAGCAGTGGAAAAAAATGAAGGGTATGTTCATGAAAACTAGAAGAAATATCACAACTATGTTCCTTAATAATTAGCAAAAAATCACAAGTATAAATCTCACCAAAACCAAGGGAAAAATCACAATGATAAAAGCAATAAATCAAAAAACAACAGACAAAAAACAACAAAGGACATATCAATGCAGTAACAGCCAGGAAATCACAGGAATGCAAAGGAAAAATCATGCAACTTCAGACTCTCGTATGAGCAACAACAAGAAGGGCGATTGCAATCTTGGTCACAAGAACCATGTTGCAATCTATCTCATTAAAGGCAAGTCTCGGACTGCGTTAAAGCACTACAAGAATAGAGGGTGCATTCACAAAAATCGCAACAACAATCTCAGTGAATAAATCTTCATTTTCCATGTTAGTATAGTGTTACTTTGATTTCAAAGCCCCTCCCTATCTTCTCTAATAGCCCGCAGTGTTTCCTCTGTTCAGTGCACAGACTTCATCTTAAGCCCCCACCTTTCTTCTTACCCAGCTCACTCACCCTGTATCCCTTCACTCCCTTCATTCCCTCCACTCAGTGATTCATTGCAGCGCAAATCCCTTTGGAGCATCCACGCCCTCCATCTGCCCTTCCCATTATCTCAACCCTCCTCCCTGACTATTATAACCAGATTTTGGTCTTCCTTCAATTATGTCGTTCACGGGGACTTCAACTCTATCGGAATACACGAGAAAAACCCGACCAAACGCTTAAACCAGACTTCAAAAAAACATTCACCCACATCTATAATTATCGACAACTCCGCACTCCCAAGCCATTTCCGTAGTACTGCTCCTTCCTTTCTCCGACCTCCAATCAAATCAAGACCGTTGATATCGCGCTTGATCTGACGATTGTCACTTAGCCTGATCAATCAAACTTGCACGACAATCCTCCACCATTGATCTATACTCAATGGATCTAATAGTTCACATCGATTTCGGGTTGATATCAAGCACGGAGAATACCCGCCCAAAAAGCGGTTTTCTCTCTCTCCTCCGCTGCTACATGTCGCTTAGTTAGTGGAATCGAGCGACCACTCCTTTTTACCACTTATGGTTTCTACCCCATCCGAAATACCACTTCTGCATATAAATCCACTTTTATTCTTGGTTGTCGTCCGGACTTGTTCACGCCCAATGACCATAGATTTCAGCCATCGACGGTTATGGCAACTCCTCCAAATTCCTCTTCCATCAGTGCTTCTGGTTAATATCAACCATTCTTCCCTTGATTCCAATCTATGCGATTTTTGGTCTGCTATTCATCTGACAACCTCGTCTGTTGATCTCCAATATCCAATGGTTCCTGTGTACAACAAAAGGAAAGCGTTTAACATTAGCAGAAGAAGTATCTCAGGAAATACAAAATCAAGGAAGCACAGCAAAACAAGGAGCAGTAAGCAGAGCCAAAGGAAGAACAAGCAAACAAATCAAATGGAATTCAACTCAGGAGCAATTAGTCTACAAGCCATGAAAATCTGTCAGAGAATCCATGACATGTAAATTTCTCTTTCTAGTAGGTCAGTTTGTTAGGCAGTATACTAGAATACTCATAAAAATACATGAAGTTTTGAACACAAGCTTAGGAGAAGAGACTACGTTCAGATCTCATGGTTTAGATGCTTATCATGTTACAGACGATTGTAATAGGAGCTTGGTCCATCAAAGCTTTTGGTAATATATCAACTACCCGACCTCATTAAAAAAATAAAAAAATAAATATTATTGTTTATATGAAAATAAACATTATATTATTTAAGTTTATTGTCTATACCAAAATAAACATTATATTAATAGTGTTTATTGCGTCAAGAGGTACCAACACAGTATGAGGGTGATGTGTAATTATGTCACATCTCCAATAAAATAAAAATAATAAATGTCGGCCCTATACAAGATTTACCTACAATTTTTTTTACCACATTAAAATTCCAAATTAGATCAATTTTTAAACATCTTTATTCTTTAATAAAGTCGATACCATTTCTTAAATCAAAAGAAAATGATTAATTCAACACAACGAATTGAAAATTCTATTACAAAATCTTTTAATATAAAATCTTTAAAGGCATACAGGTCAAAAGTTGTAATATTTGAAAATATTAATTTGGTGTAGTTTTATTATAAATTTTGTTATGATGCCAAGTAAAAAACATCATTAAATCTAACACTCCAAAAAGAAGTTTTATATCTCGAGATATTTGATCTCTCTAGGCTCATGATAGATCCAAAGTTAGATGGATCTAGATTGGTACAAGTATCAATTCAATTTGTATTTTTGCATATATAACCATTGTGTAGAGGCTTTCATTGTACGAAGTGTGGATGCTTTCATAGTAATGGTTCTTACTCAACACCTTAGCACCAGCATAGATCCAACTTAAGCATGGGTCTAACATGAGCCGAGAGGGATCAAAATTGAGGTTTTCATTGTACAAAAGTGTGGATGCTTTCATAGTAATGGTTCTTACTCAACACCTTAGCACCAGCATAGATCCAACTTAAGCACGGGTCTAACATGAGCCGAGAGGGATCAAAATTCTTAGTGTGCAAACTTATTTTGGAGTGCAAATAAATGTGTAATTTTTCATTGTTTTTATTGTATTTTTTAATGCTATAAAGATTAGTGCATTGAACCATTTTATTAATGCATATTAAAATTATTTTTTTGTATTAATATATTTTAAAGTATATGTCAATATTAATCCATATTTGAAAAATTATTAATAACCTATATTAGATCATTTATTCTATATAATATACAATATTTCTTTTTAATAATTTTATATATATATATGAAAATTGATATCACCTCTTAAAATATTTTTGAAAAATATAAGGTTTAAACATCTTACTCACATTTTTTTTTTTTTAAGAAGAACACATGTCAACTCCAAGTTGAAGACGGATGGATAGACATGCTTACATATTAGGTTGTAGAATAAGTCTCTCGGCTCAATAATAATTATATTTATAAAAATACCGGTATTTTTACACCCACAAAAATTGTGAGAAAACAATACCAAATTATCAACCATCTGTCATAGTAACCATGGTTAACAATCCGTCATAGTAACCATGATAACCATGAGGTTAAAAAAAAACAAGTGATTGACAAAAAAAACAGTGTAACAAAAACTACCATGCAATGGGCCAAGTTGTTTTTTGAAACAGCTTAATCTCAATCGAACGGTTTCTCTTGATCTTCCCTTTATAAACCATATTGGGAGCCTTTTCCCATGCTTGGAAACTATGTTCTCGGAGCTGAGTTGAATCTCGTCGTGGCTCTCTGGGTACATCAAGCACTGAAATAATTTACCTGCAACTTTAGATTCGATATACTTATATATCAGTGATGCTTCAAATGATTAGATTTTAGAGAATTAATGGTGCTAAATTTGTAAATTGTCAACGATTTTGAACTTTGAAACCATGTCGTCGTGTGGTATAATTGCCATGTCGTTTTTTAGATCATGTAATGGTGAGGATTGAAAGAGGCTACAAAGAAATTAAACATGATGTCCTCAAAATTTAACGATAATTTATTATAAAGTAACGATATATTATCATTTTGAACATTTTAATTTGAATTAATTAATATTTGGAATTGAAAGGGCAAAAATGGTACGTGCATTTTATTTTTCTTTAATGTTGAGTTATGTTAATAGATTGTTACTAATGAAAAGCTTTGTGTGGATATAAAATTTATATGAAAAATTTTGAAGCAGAAGCTCAATGGGTGATGAAGTAATAGGTGAAAATGTGAAGTTGGGTTGCATTTTTTGTTTTTGTTTTTTTTTTTTTTTAATTATTTTTAGAAGTTTTTCAACTTTCAGCAAGCTAAGAAATTTTTCTGTTTAGAATTTCATTTTATAATAAAAATTAAACTTGTCAAAAATTTTATTAGATTTCTATTACTTATTTTCTGGAAATTTTTTATTCAAATTTGATATGTCAACTTAGCAATTGTTTCACTGTGTATTCTTTAAAAATCAAGAGATTCATAACATGTCATGTTTTTAGCACTAGCATATTTTTTGTTAACACGTTTTTGAAAAAAAATGTGTTGCAACAATCTAGACATACACATCATAATTACTAGAATTTTTTGAATTGAACCAATATGAAAAAACTGTAGATTTTAAATATGTTTAGCGAAGCGTCAAATTTCTCAACATATTAGTTATAAACTAAAAATCTAAAAATTATCCATTATAGAAGACGGACCAATGTAATGAACCATATTTTTTTCATATTTTTTTATAGTGTATTTTGGAAGACAGATTTTTTATTTCATGGAGTCATAATGAACATCAAAAAATTTTTGCACATAGACTTTTAGAAAATTAATTAAAATTAGCAAATTTCTATGAAATTCCATAAAATTTATATCTACTGAAAGTAAACGCAATTCTGCAAATTCTGGTTTTTGTTCCGATAGTAAATTCACCAAAATTGATGGAGCTTAAGCATTCTGAAGTTTGAAAAAGGTGACCAAAGCGGAGTTGTTGTAAAGGTGCAGATTAAAATAATTCAATAATTAAAATTACATTCGATTGAAATTTTGTTTGTCATCAACGCCCGTTAAAATAAACGGAAAAATAATTCGGCCGAATTAAAATTACATTTAGTTGAACTTTTGTTTGTTGTTGGTGCCTGTTAAAATAAACAGAAAAATAATTCAGCCGATTACGTTAAAAGTTCGGCCGAATTATTTTTAAAAGTCCGGCCGCAAATATGTCAATATTTTCCGTCGACCGCAAAAATGAAATGATGCAAACCTACGAAAAAGCATTTCGCCTGAAACGATATAAATAAATGGAGCCGAAACTTCATTTTCTCACAATTTCCTCATTTGGAGTGAGCTTTTAAGGTAAATCTTCTAGGCTGGATTTTTTGGAGTTAATTTTTAAAGTAAGTTTTTTGGGCTGAATTTTTTAGAAGAATTTTTTTGGACTTAATTGTATTTTTTTTTTTGTAAAGCTTGGCAGGACCTTCTATTTTCTATTTATAAAAGACAAGTTTACACCACATGAATAAGATAGATGGCCTCAACTTACCCAATGGGAAACCAAGTTTGTTGGCCATCTATCCTCGTTATAAGACATCCAAAAATAATATAGTTTCAGGCAATCAAACCAAGCTATATATGTATTTATATTATGATAAGAGTCTAAGTTTATATCTATCATAAGCATACATTAGTAAAAAGTAAATGTTATCCGCAAGAAACCAAAAAACATTTTGGAACCCGACTATTTCTTCTAATCTTCTGAGGCTGAGTCCATTGGAGTCGGGTCTTTGGCTGAGTCTCCTAATGTATCTACCAACTCGATAATACAAGGGATATGCCTTTGAATACGATCTAGGCAGGTGTCCTGCTTGCACAGCTGGAATTGAATGGTCTACAGGTATTTCTTATAGTTTGGCATGTCTTGGAAGGTCATGGTTATCGCCATTGATAGTTTCTCCATGGCCTTCCCCAAAAGGTCCTTCATGAGCCAGTACAAATATAGAGTCTTCTTAAACTACGTGAGTCTACCCCTAGTATCCCTAGATCCGGGATTACCTCTCGCCAGGTCTCTATTTCCTCTTCAGAGTCTGTCTCCTCCTTTATTTGTTCCTCCCAATCTTCTAAAATCTTGCTAATACCTGCATCCATTCCTACCCTATACGTTGTTGTCGCTTCACTGATGAGCCATTCTACTAGCTTCCTCCACACCTAGGCTCCGAGGTGCTCGGGTTTGTTGCTCTAGGTAGCTCCCTCCCCCTTCTGCTTCGTCCTCTTCCACGAGCTGGCCTAGCCATCTCTTCTGCTGCGTGATCCTGTTCACACATGATTCGCATTAGTTCATGGAGTATATGTTATAGTCGTTCCAGGTTGTTGTTGCTTCCCCTCCCTTCACATTTCAAGCTGCACTTGCCTCTACCCCAGTGCCTCTCTGCCCAAGGATGTGGTTCCTCTTCTATGCTTGAATTGTTAGCGCCACTCACTTGCCAAGTGATAACCTCTCCACTTTTTTGGTGTTGGTGTATCTCTCCTTTGCTCCCAAGGGTGATGGCCTGGTGTCCAACTCGAATTATGCCTACGACACCCACCGCCATCCCATCGAGCCAGGTTACCAACACTCCCATTCTCATAACCTTCCCTCGTCCCTCTATCCTATGTAGTTTCCGCTCCTCTCTACCACTCCCAATTGCCTTCCCTCGCTCATGCTTATCTACATTCTCCCCTTCCTCCCTAGTAATCTTGCTATCCTGCTTAATTGCAGGGGGTTTCTCAAGGTCCTGGCCTCGATTATCTGTCTTAGTGCCGGTTTCTGGTTCGAACCTGATTCCCTTCCCTCCCGTCATGTAAAAGTCTCCCCCAACTTTTCCCCAATTCCCCTCCTTGGTCTGTTCTCTCATCCCCCTGCCATGGAATAACACAGAAAGCATTGCATTAGACATGTAAGGTCAGTTAACATACCTGGAGCTGGTGCGTAGAGGTATTTGTTGGTCTCTTCCCTCGTATGCTGCGTCTTTTCTCCATCTTCCTGTAACAACTATGCTCTTTCCATCACCCCTCCTGTTATGTCCTTCCCACCTCAGTCACTACCTTAGCACTAACTGCCACTTCTCAATTGCCCTCTGTCCATTGTCACGTGGGAGGCCACTGCACCCATCACCATGAGTGTGTGGGATGCGATGGATAGTACTTGTCCCTTAGTTGGTTTGTCAACCATCACTGACAGACGTACTCGGGCACACACTTCGATCAGGGGTTTTGGACTTAATTTTTAAAGTAAATATTTTGGGCTAAATTTTTTAAGAGAGATTTTTTAGCTTAACTTTTAAAGTCTTTTGGATTGAATTTTTTAAGTGAGATTTTTTAGCTTAATTTTTTAGTTAAGTCTTTTGAGCTGAATTTTTTAAGTGAGATATTTTAGCTTAGTTTTTAAAGTAAGTCTTTTGGGCTGAATTTTTAACTTGAGAGTTTTTAGTTTAATTTTAAAGTAAGTTTTTTAGGCTTAATTTTTAAAGTAAGTCTTTTAAGCTGAATTTTGAAAGTGATTTTTTTGCACTGAATTTTTAAAGTGAGTTTTTTTTTAAGTATATTTTTTTCGCTGAATTTTTAAAGTGAGTTTTTTGGTCTAAAATTTGAAATTGAGTTTTTTTTGCAGGATTTTTTGAAATTGACTTTTTTGGGTTAGATTTTAAAAATCTACATAGATTTAATTATCATGGGAAATCAAAAAAATTGCAAGAGAAAATATAATCAAACAAGAAACATTGAGATTCGTAGAGAATACGGGGGAAACTATTACAAAAGAAAGAAGAAAGAGCGTGCAAATATTGGAAGGGAAAATCAATCTCAACTAGAAGTTGAAGCAGGTATGTAAATGTAAATATTATAAATGATATTTAAAATTTAATTGGTGTATTGTGAAATTTAATTTTTATTTGATAAACTAATTTGAAAAATATTTTGCAATGTAAATAGACAAATGTATTCCTCATAACATTCATGACGAGATTGAAAATGTTGAAAGACAAAGTGAAAAATATAATAAACCAATGATTGATGATGTTGAAAGAGATTCAAATGAAGAAGTTGAATCACCATCAAGTATATATATATGTGTGTGTGTGTGTGTGTGTGTGTGTGTGTGTGTTGTGTGTGTATTATTGAAATTATAGATATTTATTAATTTCAATTTTATTCAAACTCTATTTTTTAATTATTATTTAATGAGTATTTATACCCATTTACATTTAATTTTTATATGTATAGATGAAATAAATATCGATGATGAGATGTTAGAAAATGTTGACACTGGAATATATGGAGATAAAAAAGTTGGCCATATTATACGATATCGCGTTAAGGTCATTATTAAGAAATTCTTCAAAGATAAAAGTCTAACATTTTAAGCTCAAACTTTGAGATGTCTCTTAACATCAAAGAAATTAAAAGACGCTACAACTCTATTGGGTATTCTGTTAGCTTAGGGGGTCCTGACCCAGGTTCAGAGTTAGTTGCGCCAACCAACAAAACCCTACACCGTTGGCCCTTTCGGCAACAACCCGCGTAGCACAGGCTGCAGTCTTACCGGAAGCAGTATTGGGGAATGCAAAAACCAAGTTTCTGCATCCAAAGACTAGTGTGATACCTTCCAACGCTTTACAGTTGCCTTCACACAGATCAATAGAATTCTAGGGCTTGTTACTGTAACTAAGTTAAAACTTCCTTTAGACCTTCACGAAGGTCCATGATCAATCCTTGTGGATCTTAAACAGTCGATTTACCTACTTTTGTGCATCAATATGTAACCCTAGATTGGATTTCACAGAGATCTACTTAATTCTTCAAATAACATAAAGGAAATAGTTTCTAACTTCACGGAACTCAACAAATATTCATAACATGCATTAATAAGGCAGATTCAATACATTCGCCACTATTCAGTCATTATTTCACAAACATATCATTCAATCAGTGGAATATAACATAAATAGATTTCATGGAAATACACAGTAATTCTTCATAAATCCTTCCTTATTGATCTTCAGTTTACTGATTACAAACCCTTCTACCCTGCACACATAGTTGCAGGGGTCCGCACACTCAGTTGCAGACTCTACCCAGGCTTCCTTCACACTCAGTTGTAGGAGTCTCCCCTTCTCTACCTAAGAGCAGGAAGCAGAGCCTTCCTGCCTTAGCTCTTACCCAAGAAAATAAAACTCTTCAATGTACCTAATTCTCTATCCAAACTTACTTCTAAGACTTAACTATTTATAGCTTTCCTAATACAATACCATGGCCCTTGGCTCATGGGTGAGTCTTCAAAACCAACCAAAAACAAGGAGCTAAGGCCCATTTGAATCTATCTATCTACGCACTCTGCATCCACATTTGTGAAGACTTTACATATTTTACAAATTTCTTTACAAAAATTGACTAGTTTAACTCAATTCTACCCCTGGGGACCACATCCCTACAGCCCCCAACACAAAGATCATGACTTGTCCTTGAGTCATTCAGCTAATTGTTCCACTTCCTGGCGGAGTTTGTTGAATGCCTTAGTCAATGCCTAGAGCTCCATGGTACTCCATTTAGCTGCTTATCGTACCTATTAGACCAGTTTCTCGGTGGTTGGACCCTCTACTGCAAGTTATGTAGTCCTCTAGGTCTATTGCATGCCCTTCAGCTTCTCATCAATGTTCTATAAAAGTTAGCAGGCTTCCTCCATCTGAGGCTCAAGCTGGTCTCTGAGCAAGGACTGCTTTTTCTGCAACTCGTAGATCTGCATCAATTTTGTCTTTCCTTCCTACAAGTGCGTGAAGCACTGGGCTGGCGTCAACATTCACATTATCATACTGATCTCATCATATTGTCGTTGTGCTTCCCTGATCTTTGTGTTCAACTGTTGCAGTGTAGGGTCCTCATGTAGTGTATCCCATAAGCCCATTACCTGAGTGAAGAGCTGGTTGCAACTCTGAACTGCGACATCTAGCAGACCCATGGACTCTTTTATAGTTGCGCTTCTTTGCTCCAGAACTTCTAGCGGTGTGCTCGGATGCAAATTCAACTGCAGCTCAACTACTTGCATCCAAAAATCAAAAGTCACCTTATCGACTTTCTCCTTTGAAGCATGTACTGCAGAAGCCAATTTTCTCACTTAGGCTGAGACCTCTGCATCCTTTGGTATATTCAACTCAGGCACGGACTTGCAGGCCTACTCAATCACTGTTACTAGGTTATGGCGTTGTGTCCGTAATTCCTCATGTTCCTTCAGCACCTAAGTTTTTCTGTGAAAATTTGCTCGTTGTTAACTCTAAACTCACTGACAACAATGAGTGTGCATTGCTCTATGATTTTGAACTCGTCAGATACTCCCTGATGTAGCTCATGAAGGGTCTGAAGCGGCAGCGTGGCAAGGTTCAGCCCCATATCCTTTACTGTCTTGAGGACAACGCGATCCTCATTTGATTCAACACGGACTGACCCCTCTGGCAAAGGAAGGACTTGGAGATCCAAATTTCGTTCAATCTCTATGACTGCACTACTTCCCTACATCAAGCTCACTTACGTTTCGCCTACCTTCCCGACATCCACCTGAATCCTATTGGCCTGGATCTATAGCTCGTGCAAATCCTTTTGGACACTCCCTAGCATCTTCATGTATCGGATTGCTAATCCGTAGTACGAATCATCCGTACCGAGGGTTCGAATCCCTCTCTCTCTCCGTTCGTCCACTGCTGCACCACCTTTATCGTTGTATCATGAATCTTATCCCCAATCTCATCAAGATCGCCCTCTATCAGCACCATAGGATCAATATGTGTCTACTTATCATACTTGTGTTTCTTTCACTGTCCACCTTTCTGTTCCTACGCATGCCTCTTCAGGATGAAAGGAGTGCTTTGCTCCTCACCGCTGCCACATCCCTACTCTGACAGCTCTTGCTCGTCAATATGGTATGAAGTAGACTTCTCACTCTCCTCATCCTCCTTCTGTTCTCTCTCTGCATGTTCTTTAGCAGTGCACTCCTCCTCCAGATGGGCCTTCTCTGCAGCTTCCTTAGAAGCCTCCTTCTTTTTCTGCTTGACTAAGTTGCGTGCAGCTTTTTGAGTGGCGTCCTTCTGTGTCTACGCAGCAAAGCTTTTTGTGCCTTTACTAGTTCCTACCTCTAGCATTGTAGGTTCACACCACTCCAATGGCCAATACCCTACAACTTCCTTCACATCTGTCTCGGATACTAAATAAGGCAACAGGTGCTAATTTCCCTCTAGATTCTTCCACGTGTAATTGAGACGTTGTGAAAGTCAGCCTTGAACTCCGCGTAGGATGTTAATTGTTCAAACAAGGTTGGGGACAAACTTGGTCGCTGATTCACCACCATCTGAAGGTCCATCTCCATTACGACCTAGAAAATATTTGTTTCTTTTATGCATGCCGCATCCTTCTTGGACCAGAGCAAGGCAAACCGTGTTGCCTCTAGAAAATCGTTCTTATGAGGAGGAAATTGGCTATTCTCTGGTAACCTCTACATAACTAATACAATAGACAGTATAAGATAAGTATATTTAAATATCTTTCTTTCTTCTTAGGCTTCCCAAAAATTCCCGAGGAACTCCTAGCAGAGATACTTGGACCAATTATATTGCACGCCCTTCGTGCACTCTGCAGCAAGTGATACTACTGGCACTGAAACTTCATCCGCACGACACTTCCTCAAGATCTTACTTGCGAGCATCTGGGCAGCAAACTGGACTACCTAATCTTGAATGAACATGATAGAGTATCCTCGCGGCATTTTCACCAGACCATATTCCTTCTTCATTTTATCAGCGATTTCCTTTTCCACATTTTTTCCTGCAAACACCTTCGCAGGACTCACTCCTTTGTGAGGAAACTTTGTTATCCTATGAATCAATATGTCTATTATTGGAATCGGCTACCCCAACCATAAAATCCCATCGTGCACTAGCGCGAAGAGATGGGGCACACAAATCGTATTGATAGGTAAGTGGTGATAATGTGGTACTAAAATCATGTTCAACAGTCCCAACAACTCCACGCCACGGACCCACTTCATAGGTTCTAATTGTGTAACTCTTGTCTCATCATAGTAGATCTTTGTCATGTACTTATGGGTTGCACGAAGCGAAAAATTTTCATGGTTCGTGAGGTCCCAATCCTCCATTTTCAATAGCGGGATGCGCGCAAGCTTAGGTCCTTCAAATGTGACCTACTGTGGCAGCAGGGGAGTGTCTACCCAAAATTTCCCAAAATCGGGATCCTTGGTCACTTTATATTTTCCCTTCCGCAGAGGGATGTACTCAAGCAGCATAGAGATAGGCTTGACCCCCTCGACATCAACTTATTTGATGCCTTGGTACTCCTCTTCCTCTAAATCCACTACTTTTTCAGGTTGCTTGTCCTTTTTTGTGCTTCAGCTGTGGCTTTGTATGCTTCGTTTGTGGCATTCGCACGACACCAGCTTCTTCTATTTTTCTTTCACATCTAGTTGGTTTTATTTCATATTGGGCTTCTTTTCTTTTGTCACATTTTGTTTTGGCCTAGGCAACTTCGGCATTGTGGGCACAGCAGGGGTAGTCTAACCATTGTGAACTTCTTTTCTCGTCCCAAGCTCAAACCTTTGCGAACCAATAAATGAAGAAGAGAAAAGAAGATGCTCGGTGATCTTCAAATGAGCTTAAGGTCACTTGTATTTATAGGCTTCCAAGCGTGACCAATTTACCATTAGGGTCTACCTGTCCAAATGTGCATATGTGGGCTTTTCTTCATAAGTAAACTTTGCCTTGTCCAAATTTGATGATATTTAGGTTGATTTTGGTCCTCTCAAAAAGAAGAATTCAATGTAATCATCATATCCATAAAATGAGTTATCCAAAGTGGAATTTGACCCTAGTTTAATAATTTAATGAGTGTGAATGAATTCCAAGTGTCCCAAGGACGAAGTGTGTTAGGAGAATTTTAGAATAAGTCTTGTAAGAGGCAAGCCTATGGTTATGATAAGGGGTTGGATAGAGCAGTTTCACAAAAATGGATACTTTGGTTTGGTCACAACATTGTTTTTCCAATGACTTGGTTGGGTTCCCAAGTTGCAAAAAAAATAAGGCTATCTATGAGGGGATGATAGCTAAGGAGTGCCAAGGTGTATCAAGGAATGTCAGGAAGTGCTACCACATGCTAGATAGTTCCAAAGCATGTTAGGCATGCCAAGTGCTAATTCATTCCAAGATGTGCTAGGTACCAAGGTGTGGCACCAACGCATGCTAAGGAGAGTTAGGGAGTGTCAGGGAAACACAAGGGAGAAATAGTTTCAAATGCATGGAAATGAATGAATAAGAGTGTGTAATAGGGAGTGTCAACATGTTCCAGGTGTGCTAAGGAGGTAGTACCAAGGAATGTTAGAGTGTTAGGGAATTAAGCATGTTGATATGTGCCAAGTGCCAAGATGTGTCAATGTATGCCAAGGAGTGTTACGGAGTGCTAGGGAAACACAAGGAGGCACTAGGTCAAAATGCATAGAAATGAATGAATACGAGTGTTTGATAGGGATTTTTTACAAGTTCTAGTTGTGCTAAGGAGGGAGTGACAAGGTATACTAGGCAGTGCTAAGGCATGTTAGAGTGTCACGGAAGCATGCCAAGATGCGCTAGGTGTCAGGGTGTGCCAACACATGTGAGAAGGTGTTAGGGAGTGCCAAGGAAACACAAGGGAGCACTAAGTCAAAATGCATGGAAAAGAATGAATAAGATTCTATGACAAGAAGTGTCAGTGAGTTTCAGGTGTACTAAATATGGAGTTACAATGTATAATAGGCCTTGCTAAGGCATGCTAAAGGCCAAGGTGACATGCCAAGATGTGTTAAGCTCTAAGGTGTGCCAATGCATACCAGGGAATGTCAGAGAGTGTTAGGGAAACACAAGGGAGAACTAGTTCAAATTGCATGGAAATGAACGAATAAGTGTGTGTGACAGGGAATGTTAACGAGTTCAAGTGTGCTAATGAGGGAGTGATAAGGTATGATAGGGAGTTCCAAGGAATGTTAAACTGCCATGGTGGCATGCCAAGATGTGTTAGGTGCCTGGCTGTGCCAATGCATGCTAGGCAGTGTTGAGGAGTGTCAAGGAAACACAAGGGAGAACTAGGTCAAAATGCATGGAAATGAATGAATAAGAGTGTGTGATAGGGAGTGTCAGTGAGTTCCAAGTGTAGGTTTTAACTTTGTATAGAAATTACCTGCAAACGAATTCTTAAAACATAAAATATACAATGGTGACAAAATAAAATAAATACACAAAGATTTTCCCCTAGATCCCAAAATCGGGACTACCAAATTGATTTTTCGTTATTTTCCTTTCAATGTTACGATACATATACATACATGAGAAGCATTCATAAACCTAATCCATTAACCTTGGATTAGAACATAATCATAGTTCCCTTAACCGAATCTACAAAATATCATGGGCAGAACGTCGTCATGCCCAAAACCATGTGCAAAACCCATGCAAAAAACCATAGGTAGGTCATCCCACCTATTATAGGGTCAAAAAAAAATCGGGGTGTTGCCCCAAACCCCGTGCAAGGGGACTATCGCCCCCTGTAAACCCCTTGACAGGGGGGGATGTCACCCCTCCCTGTGACACCCCTGTTGCACCCGACGCAATGAACAAGGGGGGATATCGCCCCCCCTATGACGCCCATGCACATGCAAGTAGTTGTGGAAATAATATAACACACACCCAAAATTCTCCCACTTCTTGTTTTCTTTTCCACACAAGGGGCCACAAGAGAGCTTATTCATTGGTCCATCCCTGCAATGCCCATTGTTTCTCTACACCAATAAAAATTCTCAGTGCTCACAAACTTAGTCAATGCATCTACAACATTCTTCAAAGTGTCCACCTTTACCAACAACATCTTTTTGTCCTCAACCATATCCCTCACAAAGTGATACTGAACTTCAATGTGTTTTGTCTTTGAATGATAAGCAGGGTTCTTTGCCAAAAAAATTGCACTTTGGCTGTCATAGTCTATCCTTATAGCTCATTATACTAACCCCATACTTAAACACAAACTCTACAACCAAACTGCTTCCTTGCTTGCATGAGTGGCTTCCATGTATTTTGGCGTTGTAGGTGAAAGTGCCATTACAGTCTATCTTTTGCACATCCAACTGATTGCTCCTCCAAATAGGTTAAACACATACCCACTTGTATATCTTCTTTGATCTAGATCTCCAACCCAATATGCATCAACAAAGCCATGGATGTCCAAAAATTTGTCCAATCCTTGTCTTCCTTGGTAGCACTAACCATAATCACTAGTGCCATGCAAATACCCAAAAACCCACTTCATTGTTATCCAATGCCCCTTCACTAGTTTTGACATAAACCTGCTTAATACTCCCACTGCATGTGCAATTTTTGGTCTAGTACAGACCATTGCATACATCAAGATACCGGTTGCACTTTCATATGGAACATGGAACATGTCCTCTTCCTCTTCTTGTTTCTTGGGACACTGTTCAACAAATAAATTTACACCGACAGGAATAAGAACCGTCATTGATTTACTATCTTGCGTATTAAACCTCTGCAACATTGTCTCGACATACTTCCTCTGGTTTAACCAGAGCTTCCTCTTTGCCCAATTTCATTTAATTTCCATGACCAAAATATAGTTTTCAACACCAATATCCTTCATCTTGGCTTTGGAGGTCAATTGGGTCTTCAAATTCTCGATAATTTCTTTCTCATTTCTAATCAGCAACATATCATCCACATACAAGACCAAATAAATAATACGGTCACTAATTAATTTAAAATACACACAGTGATCTGCTTTGCTTCTGGTGAATCCAAGTCCCCATATATATGTATCAATTTTTTGATACCACATTCCTGGTGATTGTTTTAACCCATATAGAGATGTTTTTAAATTGCATACCAATTCTTTCTTACCCTTTACCGCAAATCCTTTAGGTTGCTTCATGTAGATCTCTTCTTTTAGATCCTTGTGAAGAAATGTTGTCTTCCCATCCATTTATTCAACCTCAAAATCAAAAGCAACAACAACAGATAAAAGTAATCTAATAGAAGCTAAGTTGGCAACAGGAGAAAAAATATCACCAAAATAAATTCCCAGCACCTGGGAGTAACCTTTTGCAACCAACTAAGATTTGTATTTCTCCACCTTGCCTTTTTCACTCATCTTCTTCTTAAACACCCATTTGTTTCCAATGGGTTTCCTTCCAACCAGCAACTCTACCAAATCCCAAGCCCCATTTTCTCCAAAGATGCCATTTCATCAACCATGCCCTCTTTCTAGAGTTTTCCATCCTTTGAATCTATTGCCTCCCTGACAATTCTGGGATCATCATCAGTAATAGATAAAGAAAATTTTGAAAAAAAATAGATGGACTATTCCTTTCTCACTGCCTTATTTCTCAACCTGGTCTTCTCAAAGTTGGAGTTTGTGGCTCTTCCTGTTCTAATTCCATTTTTGTTGTAGAGTCTGATTCTTCCTACACTAACTCAAACTCTATATTCTCAGGTTCCTTAGATAGGACTTCATCTTAAATAACATATTTCACCTCTCTAAACACCACATCTCGGTTGTACACAACCTTCCTTTTTCTGAGTTCCAAAGCTTATAAACTTTTAAACCATCTTTATACCCAATAAAGAAGAACCTTCCACATTTACTATCTAACTTGGTTATTTTATCCTTTGGAACATGTGCATATGCATCACAACCAAATACCCTCATATGTGAAAGAGAGGGTTTCTTACTAGTCCATACCTCATGTGGAGTCTTATCCTCCAATGCTGATGAAGGTAATTTGTTAACCAGGTAACATGCAGTCTCCATTTCCTCTTCCCGGAATTCTTTTCCTAACCCAGTACCATTGACAATGCTTCTTGTCTTTTCCATCAACGTCTTGTTCATTCTTTCTACTCCATTTTGCTGAGGTGTGTATGGATTATTTTTATGTCATGTTATGCCACACTTCTTACATAACTCTTCAAATTCTTCTTGCAGAACTCTCCACCATTATTTGTCATCAACACCTTGATCTTCTTCTCTGTCTGATTTTACACTAGAGCCTTAAATTCTTTAAACCTGTCAAAGAATTTAGATTTCTTCTTGAGGAAATAAATCCATGTATTCCTTGAGAAGTAATCTATAAAGGAGACATAGTACATAGAATTACTTAGTGATGGAACTGACATAGGTCCAAACACATCATTTTGCACAAGTTCTAATATCCCTTTTGCCTTCTCAATGCCTGAGGGGAAACTCACCTAATTCTACTTCCCATATACACAATGTTCACATAAATCAAAATCCAGAGAGCAATTAGACATACCTTCTACCATACCATTACCATGCAATATTTGAAGGTCATTCTCTCCAATATGTCCAAGCCTTTGATGCCATAACATGGTGTTTTATCCAGAGACCACTATGTTTTCTACTCCACTTTTAGCAGCCACAGAATTGTTGCATCCATCAATAATAGTGCTACCCAGAAGCTTGTACAAAGTTCCAATTAATGCATTGTCAATGTTATGATGGACATGGGAGATGAAATAGAGAAAATTCTTGAGCAGGTCGTTAAAGTTGTCTACTGAACAACAGATGCAGAGTTTTTGAAGCAAAAGGTTTGCGGCAGTACTACTTGTGTAACAACTCTGATTATAGATGGTAACTTTGTATTTTCCAATGTTGGGGATTGTCAAGACGTTCTGAGTAGAAATGTTGCTTCTAAATCCCTTACATGTGATCATCGAGCTAGAAGGGAGGACGAACGACAGCGGCTAGATAATTTGGGTGGAATCGTTGAGCTACGGAGTTTGGCGAGTTCAAGGGTTTTTAGCTGTAACTAGAGCAATAGGTGACTCACACATGAAACGGTTGGACCAGAGACTAGAAATATTCCAATAACATTTGATTGTGAATTCTTAATTTTGGCATCAGATGGGTTGTGGGATGTAGTTAATAATCAAGAAGAAATAGATATTTCCAAGCCTTTTTACATGGAGAACAAACCTAATTCAACATCATTAGGAGGTCATCCTATAGCTGCTTGCAAAAGGTTTGTAGAAGTAGCAGTAATAAGAAAATCACATGATGACATTAGTGTTATGATAGTACACCTCATACATTTTTGCAAGAAATGGAAATAGGGTGGATGAGGTGAGGGATGACTACCTTCAAATGAAGCTTCGACTGACTTCCTTGACCCAACTTGAGAGTTGGACTTTAAAACGATTCATCTATGTACTGGGAAGCATGAATCCTCCAATTTTTTTTTCATGTCTAATGATTATTTTTCACAGTTCTTCTCTCATTCAATTTCAATTATCATACTTGATTTTCCAATTCAATTAGTGACACTTTGTACCGTCGTGGAGTTGGTTCAATTTTTCAATGTTGTATTACTCATGAGGAGGTCAAGAAATATTTGAATGACTATCATGTTCAAGCATGCGATGGACACATGTTTGGCAATGCGACCACCCAAAATATTTTACATGATAGTTATTTCTGACTAGCCATGTTTTGATAACTGTTGATTTGTTGGGGCGGGCTAGCAAGGAGAAAGCCTGCCCCAACAAATCAACAGTTATGAGGATTTGAATACCGCGGAAAATAAATCTTCATTTAACAGCAAAGCAGATCTCCTAAACCAAACTTCTTCTCTGACTATAGATCGCGAAGCTAAGACACCAATGTCCCAAGAACCAGAAGAGATGAAGGAGATGCAAGACAAAGGAAGTTGGAAGACCGTAGAGAAAAGAAAGAAAGCTACAACACCAATCTCGCCAAGAAAGACGAGGAGCCAGACAAGTAAAAATTAAGAAAATTGTAGGTCCGATAGACCAATTTGGTCTCAATGGACGTTAACCATCATCATCATATTACGGTAGTCCAAAAATGTCACGCATATCAAAATTTTAAAGAGAAAGCTTGTGCTCTCCCTACTCCTATGCATCTAGTTATTTCTATTAGACCTTTTTCTAAATGGGTTGTTGACTTCATGACTTATAACCCTCCTTTGGTTGGGGGGCATGGCTACATTATTGTTGTTGTAGACTATTTTACCAAATGGGAAGAAGTGATACGTATGTTCGACAACAATGGAAAAATTGCTGCAGTATTTCTTTTCAACCATGTTTTTGCAAGATTTAGTGTACCTTGAGCTGTCATTATAGACCATGACGGACATTTTCAAAATTACATGATGTTTGAACTTACTACCAAGTTGGGCCTCCAACATGATAACTCAACTCCCTATTAACCACAAGCTAACAAGTAAGTAGAATCCATTAATAAGATTTTGAAAAAAATTATCCAATGCATGGTATGGATTCATAAGACAAATTGGCCAACCATTATTTTTTCTACTTTATGGGTATACTGAACATATGCCTGAACAACGATTGGATTCGCACCCTTTCAGTTGGTGTATGGTATAGAAGTATTTTTACTTTTTGAATGTGAGATTCCATCCTTAAAATTAGCCATCAAGCTTCTTCCCACAACTTCCATAGAAGAAGAATGTTTTTTGCATCTAGATCGCTTGAATGATACCCGACACAACGCTACAATGGCCAATGAGGCTCACAAAAAATGTGTTGAAGCACATTTTGACTAGAATGTTAAACCCCTTGCCTTCTCGAAAGGTGACCTAGTTATTTTATACGACTAGGAAGATGACAAATTAGGAGTTTGGAAGCTCAAACCATTATGGTTAGATCTATATATAGTCAAGTGTGTACTAGCAAAAGGGGCCTATGAACTAGTTGACTTTGATGGAATTCCTTTGGTGCAACCCTAAAATGATTTATACGTGAAAAAATACTATTCTTAGGAAATATTCTACACAGTCACTATGTACATACTATATAGGTTTGCTAATGTATTTACAATGTGGTTTTCTTTATTTTTCTACTGCCTCTGCTCATCTTGAATTTCATTTAATTTGCAAATGTTGGCATTCCCTCATCTATATGTTGGTTATGTTGATGGTGCTAGTCATAGTACTCATAATCTTTCTTCCACGACGTGGGAAATCTATGCTCATGATGACGAGTTAGTGAGTCTACTAGGGATTTGTATCAAATGCTCGAATGATAACATTGTTGAGTATAATGCAGTGATCAAATTTTTATCTAATGCTATTTCACATGGAATTTTATATTTAGTTTTCAAAATTGATTCACAACTTGTGGTACAACATTTAAATAATGTCTATTCAGTTAAGAATCCAACATTATTACGCATGTTTTTAATAGTTTGCCTCTTAGAATGACATTTTACTACATCCAATATCAAAATGTTCCTAAGAGCCTTAATACATTAACATATGCATTAGCAAATAATTTATTGGACAAACATTGGCAATACATGTAAATATACAAACCATAATCATCCATTGTGTAAGAGAATAGAATAAAAGTAGAGAACATCCATAGATAGAGAACTGTATATAATGTTTGGTTTTACAAAAATTGTGTATAAGACACATATGTCCACACCCTATAATATGAAAATACATGCAGTTAAAATATGGCTCAAAATCCCCTTAGGCAACTAATTGATGTGATGCTCCAATAGCATACAATCGCTCGAGCAACCTTGCAAAGAAAATGATTGATACACTCTGGCACTCTTATAGTGTATCATTGCATGTAGATAGGGACCTCATTAATCCCTGTGTCCATTACATTGTAGGCCAAACCCTCAAGGTGATGCTCAAACTCAGTGAGTATCTTTGTGGTTTCGGGTTCACCCATCTCCTTCTCTATCCCTGCAATTCCTCAACTTGAACAAGATGTGGTTGTGCTTGATGATGAATAGGTGGCATGCCTACTGGTCACATAGGTCTAATATATGCATGTAAAAAACCAATAGTCAGTCTCTAATACATTAATAATAATAACAATAATAATAATAATAATAATAAAATAAAAATAAAAATAGAAAAAATCCAAATTGAATTTATTTACCTACATCATGCCATTACTCGCCTTGGAGTAATACAAGCTCTGGTTCTCCACAGAAATCAACTCCAACATATAGGTATTCCTCGATCATGATTAGCTATTTTCACATCCATCTCAAGAAAATGTGTAAAACTCATCGTAGGTGTGCCCCCGTGACGATACATAAGATCTATCCATTTCCTCATACAAAGCACCCTAGGTCCCGAAAACTCACACTATATTCGCTGAGGACAAAGAAATGGTATCCTCTCTAAGGAAAAGGATAAAATGACAGAACCATACCCAAATTTCTTCATTCATCCTTTCTTTTCCCGATTGAGTTATTCCTTCAAGTTCGCCAGAACCCCTTCACACTAATTAAACATTGTGGACTCCAAGCACTCTAAATCATACTGCATCTGAGTCATCTTGGTGGCTAAGTGAAAAGCATCACTGCCATCCAACCAGGTAATAGTGAAAAGGAACATCTTGAGAGGAATATGTACCACATCCTTTATCTTAAGCTTCCCATCCTTGGTTATTTCAACAAAAGGGTGACAATGAACAACAATGTAATCCTTCACTATCTCCCCACCTCTCTTGAATCCAAATAGTGAAATGGGATATCCTTCCTATAACAGTCCTGTCAGGAAATATATGTCCTCAACATCTATTATGACAGCATGTACCCCAAACCTGGAGTATTGTCCATGTGCATCCCAACATCTAACCAAATACTCAATCAACTTTAACTGGGACCTCATGCTTGGAATAATGAAAAACTTGAGAAGCCCACAGTTCTCATAGCCTGAATTGTTGTTGGGTCATTGGCAACAACCATATCTTGAGTCTCATGCTAACTTTCTCTCTAGGTAAAAGAAGCCATTTATCTCCAGTGAATGTCTGCAAAATGACATGAAAACACACATAAGTTCAGCCATTTAAAAAAATTTGGGAGAACAATAATTTGAAAACCATTTTTTTCAAAACCCTTTGCGCCCATCGCATTATCTCTTTCTTGGAAAAAGCGACCCATTGCACTCACCTTCACTAGTGAGTGAACTATATTGCCTTTCCCAATGTTATCTTTTTTTCCCATCGCACCTTGCGATATAGGGAGGGTGCAATGGGCCAAGAGCGCATTTCTAAACTTAAAAAATCAAAAATATATCCTAAAAGATGCATGAAATGGGAAATGGAAACCGTAAAAATAAAGAGCAAAGATAGATTTCTTACTTGGAACTGACAATACTCGAAATGGTCCATGGGATTGGCTGTAATCAACTGCTGAAGATTGAAGGTAAAAACCCACTTAGAGCTCACTCAACTTGGTAAAAATGGAAATGGTAAGAAATGAATTACTTTTTCACTATTTATGGTCAAAATTAGTTATTATTTTAATATTTTTTAATATTCTTACCTAATTTTTACCATGTATCATGTATTTTTAATCTCTTTGTGGTGTTCTGAGCAGGTTAAACGTTAATTGGAGGATGTAATGTAGATTATACATTGAATATAAGCCATTTTGATCAAAGAGTACACTTTATCAATTTTTCAAGGTCGTTAAACTTACAAAAAAAGAACCCCTTAGAGTCTTATTTCAGATCTTTTCAAACTCCCAAAACATGAAAATATTACTGAGCACTTGTCTTTTTGAACTTGTTAAAATAAATGAAAATATTTCTACTCTGTATAATTTTAACGCTTTTCCAGACTTGAATAGACTATTTACGAAAAAGGAATGCTTTAGTCAACATGACTAAAAGCTTCTCTTGAGTATCGTTTTATGCCTTTTTGGACTCAAGGGACTAAATTTATGAAAAGGAACCTTTAGAGTTTTCTTTTTCGCTTTTTTTCAAACTCTCTAAACATGAAAAAGGAGTCGAGTTACACCTTCGCTAGACATAAAATTATTAATCACTTATGGGATCGTTAAGCATGACGAGATCGAACTACTCCTCCTCAGGGTTCATTAAAAATACTTAGAAGGATCCATCTGAAGGATGAATTTATAGATCAAGAAAATGTTATCCTCCTCAAGCTTGTCAAAAATAAATAGGCACTCACCAAAAATTGTTGGGAAATTGGGAAAACAAAAAATCTTACTTATTAATGGTAGTAAGTCACTCTTGAACATGACACTCTTTCACTTCATCTCCATGATTGCTTTGGATTTGGGAATTATCTTGCCTCACTATTGATTGCACCTTCATCATGGGTCTTTGAGTCAATTCTTCCAACTCCATTCAGTGTCGTTGATATGTTCAAGAGAAATTCCACCCTCAGTTGACATCTGCTACATTACCCTTAAGCCTTACTTCATGCCTTTTTCTCCTGAACTAGATTTGCATCACTACATTCTATCTCAAATCTTGATACATGTTTCATGTCATTGATGGGGGATACATCAAGGGAGTTGTCTTTAGTGCGACATTTTGGACTTTCTGATGCCGGAATCCGGCAAAAATTTTTGATATGAAATCTTGATTTGTGTTATTTAAACTGGTTCTTTTATTGTATATATGGATTCAACATCCTGAAAAACTCCTAGGGAACTTCGATTGTGCAGGGGTTACACATCAAGTTTGTGATTTCAGAAACTTCCTACTAGATTTTAGAGAAATTAGACCGAAAAAACCCACTAGAAAAACTTCCAAAAAGTCTCACTAAAGACAACTCGTACATCAAGGCCCTCCTATGACAGGTCACTTCTTTTTTAGATCAACACATTATCTAGGAAGTTGACTTAGAAAATCCCTTCAGTGCCTTGAAACTTGCATACCTCAATGGAAAGTTTCCTCGCTTTCGGTGATAGGTTCTCATAATTGGCCTTCGATTAGAATATTCTATGTGGCGTTCAACTTCAACTCATTCATTCACACCACATAGATTATATTATAGTATCTTATGAGTCATTATCATTATCGATGGTTTCTCTCGCGTGTGTAAATGACTTATATCATTGACCTATAAACATATGGTGCATACCATGCTCGACTCCAACTCATTTAATCTCATGGTTAAACTCATACTATCGCATGAACGAGGTAGAAGTCTCCACATCTAGTTTCATCCATCTGGACTACGATTCCAGGTTTCATACCATATCATAAAGTATGATGGCTATGATCACTCCAAAGGTCATCCAAGCATGGGTCCACCATTCATTATCATTGGACGAGACTTTTGATCATTGTACCAGTAATATTGGCTTATAAGCTGACTATGGGTATGCCTACCTCAGTAGTAATATCATGATGACTACGTATTGTAACATATGATGATCTCAACCAACCTTTTCTTGATCTAGACTTGTCACAAAGTAAAGCACTCCAAACCTCAGTCATTTCTTCTGAATTTGTACTCTAGGAGGCAATCTATTACATGTCATTTTGTCACATTCACTCAAATAGCCTTGAAACTAGATCAATCTACATCCTTGACCTTGTTATTATCCCTTTGCAAAGTCTCAAGCATTACTTCTCTAAAAAGTCTAGGAATTGTGGCTTTATCAACTTAAAAACTCATTTTTAGGCCCATCGCACCCTATCTTATATGCCACTTGTAACGATTGTATGTTGCATTAATGGGGTACCTGCACTGACCATTACATGTTTCCTTTGGTGCAGATGTGATGGTTGTATTATTTTTGGAAAAATAAAAAATGATTATGAATCTTCTCTTTCTAGAAGCTTCTACGGTGTTTTTAACCATTTACTAGCCATTGAGATATCGAATGCATATCCTAGAGGTCTTATCTCTTGTCCCTAGAGCTTATCCTCCATCATATGTGGATCTAAGTCCTAGATTGGTAAATCCTAAACTACCCCATTTACCCTATAAATTTGGCTCCCATAGAGTCCAGGTTGACTTTTGGAGACTCTTAGTTTTTCCCTAATGATGTTTCTTTTTACCTAAGGATCCATTACCATACTTGAGTTGAGACTGAAATATTGCTTTGTGGATAAGGAAGGACAAGTTTGGTGAGAGACATCTACATTGTCAAAAACTGCGAAAGGGTTGTAATATTCTTCTACAGTTCATTAATACAAAAAGCTTTATTTTCTTATACTTATGTTTATTTGATGCTTATGTATTTCAATTCCTTCTTGACTCATTGATTATAGTTATTAGTTTATGTTATCGATGTCTTGTAGTTCTCTTGTTTTTTGTAATTAGCTTGAAGGTTCCACTATAGTAATTGGATTTGAACGTAAAGTATACAATCCAAGAGAAGAGGAGGACTAGCATTGGAATCCAAGTAGGATTTCTCCTCCATTTTCTATTTTCTCTAAGGAAAACAAAAGTGTTTTTGTTCCTGCTGTTTCTAGATCAGACCACTAGATCTAGGGGATTCACTTATATTCGTAGGAGATAATTTTCCATACAACAACAATGTAATAGAAATGAGTGTTAAGCTATTCATTTGACAAGTATTCTAGGCTACCAACAATAACTACAATATCTAGGGGCACATCAGCACTAGCACCAATAACACTTCCAACCAAATCTCATATCCTTTTCTCTAATATGGGATGACTCAATCGAATGCTAAATATTGGTCTTTTAAAAGACATATATACCTAAATTCACAAAATAGATATCAAAAAGGGTATTTTGTAATTTCAATAGATACAACCTTATCGATATCTTTACAACTAGTTGTGTTAATGTCATTGCGTGTGAATTTAATGAATGCATATTAATAGTAGTACTTGGCATTGATTAATTTTTCTATGCTAAGTGTGAATACCAAATCCTTTCAACAATTTGTACGTTACCTGCTATTATTGTCATGATTATGATATACAATATGACATAAACATGAATATTAATTTCGCTAAAAATGGCTACAACACGAAACTATAAAATTAATGGGATTTGATATGGTATATATCTTTCATATTTTTGCACTTTCTCTTTGCATCCAAACAAAAATTCCATATGTGTTGAGACAAAAAATACGAAGTGCAAATTATTTAGCGCATAAAAAAATATTTTCACTAAAGAGCATAAACTCAAAGTTAATTAGTAATAACATGTCAATACTCCATGAGCTCTTGTGCGGAGCTTCTACTGTGTGAAGCGACCTCGAAAGGCAGATGTGTGTCAGTGCAAAGGTTTATGTTCTTTATTTCACACACCATCATTCCGCACATATTTATTATAATAATATTTATTTAATAATAAAATTGAATCTAATGATACTGATGAACGATGTGGTAATTGGTACAACTTCATTGTGCGAAAGAGTATCTGTGGGAAAATCAATTTATTTTGTAGAGACGAGAGGGTTAAATAAATTGTGTAATGAAAATGTTGAAGGCTTTGTATTTTAAAATTATTATTTAGGAACGGTTTTTCCAACTACGAAAATAGTTGTATGAAGGTGGTTGTGTGAAGCTAGTTGTTGATGCGGTTGCAGAGCACTATTATGTTAATTCTTTGTTCAATGATGTGAGAATTCATGCAGTTGCAGGTTGTTTGCATAAGCCTCGGGTGGGAGGTAGAGCTGAAAAATGTTGAACTAATATCATTATGCTTGCTTGTGTGTAGTACAGAGTATGTGCGAGAGAGTTGAGGTCCTTTGTATAGTGAGTACTGGGGTTGTTGTCCGGAACGTTTACCGTGTGGAGGTCAGAGTATTTGTGGGAGATTCGAGGTATTTTGCATAGACAGGGGTGCTAAAAAATTGTAATTTCAATTCCTGGGAAAAAAAGTGTTGTGTACTAAAACAAATGTATGAAAGGTCTTGTCGTTTTTAATTATTATTTAGAAACATTTTTCTGAAGTACGAAAGTAGTTGTACAAAGTTGGTTGTGCGAATCCAGCTGTTCAGAGGTATCATGTGCAGAGTTTCAGATGTCAATTAAGGGTTTTATTGAGTGTGGAAGTAGTTGTTCAGGGTTTATTGTGCTTGTGTGGATGTTATGCTAAAAAAAAATCAAAGCTTACTAAGATAATAAATATACAAATCTATTTATTAATTGTTATTTAGGGACATATTTCACAATGTATAGTCAATAATTAATATTAGTTTTGAATCTAGTTGTTCGGAGGTTTTGTGAGCAGAGTTTCAAATGTAAATTAAGGGCATTATTGAGTGTGAAAAGAGCTATGCAGATGAAGTTGTGTGGAGGTTGTTGTGCATGTGTGAATGTTATGCGAAAGTTTTGTGTAAGTTTTACTAACATAATAAATATACAAATCTCTTTTTTAATTATTATTTAAAGACATATTTCATAACATATAATCATTAATTAATATGAGTTTCGAATGTCAATGACTAGAAGCATTATTTACTGTGGAAGGAGTTGTGCGAACGAAGTTGTGCAAACATGGTTGTGCATGTACAGAGGTTATGCAGAGAACAAATGCATGGGCGGAATCTGTGCAGAATGAGGAAAGTGCAAAGGGGTCTTTTAATTGTAATGTGTTTAGACATTAGTTTTATTATTAATAAATTTTGCGGGACGCGGAAGTGCATACATTGAAAGCTTGAAATATTTTTCCATGCAATGGACTATGTTGTTCGAAGGTAGCGTCTACAGAGAACAAATGCTTCATGGCCATGATATCTGGCTCCCATGTTTATTAATATCAATTTCAAATGTCAATGACTTGCGGAAAGGTGGCAATGAATTGAATGTTGAGATGACTTATATTATGTGCAGGTTTGTTTTCTATTAATCAAAGGGCAGAGATTGGGATGATGAAAAATATGGATGGTAGTTCTAAATTTTTACTATGTTTTAGACGCAACATAGTTTTATCTTTGTATCATGTTTTAGATGCAAAAATAGTCGCAAGTGCTAGGGAAACGAGATTGCAAATATTTGAAATAGCTAGCATAGTGAGAGGAAAAACATTATTTGCAACAATAGAGAAAATAGTGGGGCACATTGCATTTTCTCTTTGTAAATTGTCTTTGGTGCCTTACATAATTTTTTATCTGTGAATTTGTGCTTGAAGGATAGTGGTAGTGCAGAGATACAAAAGTTTTACAACACTGCAAGCTTCTAAACCGATTTATGTTTATAGTTTTTTTATTCGCATTCGGCAATACTACAAGTTTCTGGTTTTCCAATCTTTTCTCTATAATACTTTGCAAGCTATGGTTAACGATTTTTTGCAAGAACGAAAGTAGTTGTGTGAAGCTAGCTACTTAGAGGTATCGAATGTGAATGATTGATCAAAGGGCATTGTCGAGGGCGAAAGTCATTGTGCGGACAAAGTTTTTCGAAGGTGGTTACATAAACGAGGGTGCTAAATAAATTGTGTGTTATGCCTTTCTTAATTATTATTTAGGAATGTTTTTTGCAAGTATGAACCTCTTTGCACAAATACAAAAAGATATTCGAAAATACAAATATCACCAATAATATCATATACGTTAATTGCTTACTAAAATATTAACAATAAAAGCCTTTAGTGGATGAAATAGATGGGACAGAAATGTGAATGAAATGAAGACCTATCTGCACAATAGAGTTACGTATCCATATATATCATGTATGTAAGAAGTTGTGCAGTCACCATTGTGCAGAACAAGTAAAGGCTGAAACACAAATGTATGTGAAATATGAACCTCTCACACAAATACAAAAAAAATATTTGAAAATATGAAGATCACCAATAATATCATATAGTCAATTGCTTACTAAAATATTAGCTATAAAAACCTTTAATATCGCCAATAATATCATATAGTCAATTGCTTGCTAAAATATTAGCAATAAAAGCCTTTAGTGGACGAAATGTGGACCTCTCCGCACAATAGAGTTACGTGTCTAGATATATTGTGTATGGAGGAAGTTGTGCAGTTATTTTTGTGTGGAGCAAACAGTGCAAAACAAGTAATGTGGATGAAATATGGACTTCTCCGCACAAATACAAAAAGATATTCATTATAGAGAGTTGTAAAAGTTATTTGTGAAAGCGTTGACTCTAAAAGGATTATTATGTGGAAAGAAAGTCATGAAACAAGCAATGTGGATGAATTACAGACCTCTCTGCATAAATGCAAAAAAAAATATTCATTATAAAGAATTGTAAAAAATATTTTTAAAAGCATTGACTCAAAGAGATTATTGTGCGGAAAGAAAGTCAATGTGAAGAAGTTGGCACAATGAGCTAAACTTCTACACAATAATTTTCTTTTTCTATTATCTTCTTACACATAAATCATGTAAAAGTGATTAGTGCGAAAACATGTACGGAAATAATGATAAAAGTAAATCTCACAATACTTTAATCAATTAATTAATAGTAAAAACAAAAACTATAATACTTTACCACTATTATTCTTGTTAAATTAAATTATATTAACATTATTAAGTACAAAATGATATAATTGAATATAGCCTTAGTTTCAAGTGTATCAGAAAAATCGAGATGGACTAAATTTCTTTGTATGTCCTTCACGTTTGGACATATTCCTTATTTTTCATTTCAATGCGTAGAAAATCATATTTCTTATTTTTCATTTCAATGCACAAGAAATCATGATGGTTCAAATTATTATGTGTATATCCTTTTCGTTCCAACTCATCTTTCATGGCAGATTAAACTCTATTGGATCTTAACCATGAACAAATGGGTTAATGATTGGGATAAAAGATAGAGTGTCTTTTGAACGTTTGGTAGAACATTGCGGTAGGGGTGTTTTAATGATAAATTGGTTTGATCCAATAAAGCTTTACAATGTTTTAAAAACACACCTTTTTAAGTAAAATTTAATTTTACAACTAAATAAATAAATCAAACCAATTAAAGTTGATTACTTAGATTTTTTAAAATTTATAATTTTATTCAAAAATAAATAAATTTTTTAAATCCCTTATTTTATATATTACTCTATAGCATAACAATTTTAATTAAATTTCTTGATAACTCCTATATATATAGGAATTATATTATTTAATTCATTTAAAAACATTTCACCTTAATAATATTTTTTTATATTAAATTATGTCTAAATCACTTATTTATAATAATTATATAATCTATTTTTTTATGACCATATTTTATATTTTAAAAATAAATATAACATATCATAATTATATAAATATTAAAAATTAATTATAATTTAAATATATAATTAATATATATAATATATATATATTATATATATTATATATATTAGACATATATATATATATACGATATATGATACGTACATCATTTAAGTGAATGTAAAACATCAACTTAGTTGTATTTTGGACCTTACAAATATCTATATTTATTTGTTAATCTATGTGGAAAGGAATCTTTATCAACAAGGACATGGTAAATTTTTATTTATAATTAATTGTTAAATTTTATTATATAATATTTTTTATATTTAAGAATATTAAATATAATTTTATTTTTAAATTATAAACAATAATTATTAAAAAAAGAAAGATGTGGTATACTCTATATTTATAGTTATTGTTATTTATTTATTTACTTGATAAAAGAAGTTATTTATCTTTTTTAAAGAATTTCTTTTGAGATTATTATTATTTTTAAAAGATATTTTGATTTTGATACAAATTGAGTGAGTTTAATGGTTAAGAACATGTGTTTCTTCTTAAGGGGTCGTAGGTTCAAAACCAGAAAGGTAGAGTATGTATGCTTTTGTAGACCTTTATCTCATAAACAAAAAGATCTTATTTGATATTTAACTTGTCCGTGACCTTAAAATTAGATAGTAATTTTTATTTTAATGATTTATAAAAACAATTTATTGATGCAATTTATCCTTAATGTTTTTATATTTTTTAATTATTCTTCTATTTTTATAATAAATTTAAAATATTTCTTATTTTTTAATAAGAATTAGTCACTTAATAATTATATTAAAAAAAACCTTTGTATAATGGAATGAATTTCAATTGAAAAGTACAAGTTCATGAAATGTGAATTAATCACTTAATAATATATTTTAAATTAATAATTAATAAATTAAACATACTAAACACAACTTTTAAAAATTTAATTAATTAATTAACACGCTAACACACACTTCTGTATAATGAATGAATTCAACGAAAAGTACAAGTTATGAAATGTGAAACATTGAAGGGCATCATGGCATGGTTAAAAATGGTGGGATTTAGCGTGATATGTTGCTCACCTCAGATTAGCCTTATTTGTATTAAGTTTATTGGATTTTTTTTTTTTTTATATTTGAAATGTTAAATATTAATGGAGAAAAATAAATAAAATTTATGTATAATAATTTAATTTATAATTCTAAATTATAAGTTATTTAAAAAATATATAGAAAATTTTTTTGATTTAAACTTTTTTATTATTAAAATATGTATTATTTTTATTAGTACTAAATATGAATTAACATTGACATCTATTTATAAAACAATTTAACAAAAAAAAATCTTAAAATTAAAATATCTCCACAACAAAAAAATAATCATTCCAAATTATTTTTAACCTATCACAAATTTACATTAATTTTGTTTTTAAAATGTAAATTTTATTTTAAAAATAACTTATCTCTGTATTATTAATATGCTTAAATGACAAAACATCTTTTTCCTTGAGATATCAGGATATAATCCATCCCTTTTAATGTGACATTTGCCTACTTTCCATGCACACAATAGTGACAAATATTCCATTGAGATCTTTTTAAATGTATAGAATTCCACCTACCTCCGTGTGTCAAGGTTTCGAATAGAGAATCTACCAGATGTGAAAAGGTCGAACCATGTAGCGACTATGAAACAAGGTGGACCAATATTTGTTACTGGGTCTGCACTCTAAACAGTGCCCTCATCTTGCTAGTGGAAAGGACAAACAAAATCTATTGATTTCGGACAACGAGAATCCCTCAAACTAAGATATAAAGGTGTCGATCAGTGAAGCAAATCTCCATTTGAGTGTACGCT